>JANHGN010001141.1:4336-21445 GCA_024605025.1 Megaceryle maxima | reverse complement strand
GGGGAGCCCAGAACTGGATACAATACTCCAGGTGAGGTCTCACCAGTGCAGAGTAGAGGGGGAGCAGAACTTCCCTCAATCTGCTGGCCACACTCCTAATGCACCCCAGGATATCATTGGCCTTCCTGACCACAAGGGCACATTGCTGTTCCATGGAGAACTTGTCCACCAGGACTTCCAGGTCCTCTCCACAGGGCTGCTCTCCAGCAGATCACCTCCCAGTCTGTACTGGTGTAATTTATTATTCCTTCCCACATTCCTTCCATGTTCCAGACTCTGCACTTATCCTCTTCTTTGCCCAGCTCTTCAGTCTGTCCAGGTCTCGCTGGATGGCCACACAGCCTGCAGGTGTATCAGCCAAACCTCCCAGCTTTGTGTCATCAGCAAACTTGCTGAGAAGACACTCTGTCCCCTCATCAATGTCACTGATAAAGATGTTGAACAGGATCGGACCCAGCACTGATCCCTGGGGGACTCCCCTAGTTACAGCTCTCCAGATGGACTTGGAACCACTGACCACCACTTTCTGGACTCTATTGTCCAACCAGTTCTTAATCCATTTTACTACCTGCTCTTCTATCCCACACTTCCTGAGCTTCTTCACAAGGATGTTATGGGAGACAGTGTCAAAAGCCTTGCTAAGGTCAAGATAGACTACATCCACTGGTCTCCCTGCATCTATCCATTCAGTCACAACAACATAGAAGGCTATCAGATTAGTCAAGCATGACTTCCCCTTGGTAAATCCAGTGCTGACTACTTCTCTTCTACCTCTTCTCTTCCTTGTGTGTAGAGATGACCTCCAGAATTAGCGTCTCCATTGTTTTTCCAGGGATGGAGGTGAGGCTGACTGGTCTATAGTTTTCTAGAATCTCCTTCCTGCATTTTTTGAAGACTGGAGTGACATTGGCTTTCCTCCAGTCCTCAGGTATCTCTCCTGTTTGCCACGATTTTGCAAAAATGGTGGAGAGTGGTAGGGCAACAACATCAGCCAATTCACTCAGCACTCTTAGATCACTGCGAGCAGAGCACCTCCCTTCATCAGCTCCTTAATTCCCTGCATTAAGATGTCATCCAAGCACTCAGAAGTCTGTTGGATTGCTTGTGCCCTGGCAACAGACACTGGGGTGGCTGGAATCTCCCATTAAGACCAGGGCCTACAAATGTGGGACCTCTAGCTGACAAAGGAAGGTTTCTTCTAAAATTTAATCCTGAAGAGGTTGTCTCCAGGAGACATGCACCACATTGCCTATGCTGGTGTACCCATTAATTTTGAGCCATAAACTCCCATCTGTCTCATTTTCTGTCCCTAAGCAGGGCTCCATGCAATCCCACCGCCTCCTCATATAAAAAGCAATTTCCCCTTCTCACCTTCTGTCCTGGATTCAGTCTGGGTTAATTATCACAAGCAGCTGCTGGCCCAAGTAGTTGGGAGGGGCCTCAGCTGGGATAAACAACTGAGCCAGCCAATGGCATATTCTATACCATACTGAGTCATGCCCCTATATAAGGGGAGGGCTTGGCAAGGTTAGGGATGCCTGTTTTCAACTTGTTTCAGCATGTAGCTTCAGTGCTGCTGGAGCAGGAAAAGTTGTTATCCCTGGCACAGGTAGAGCCTATCACATGCTTTGTATGTCATTTTATTAGTGCTATCATTAGTACTGTTGGTTTTTCTTCTCTGTTGTTTTATTAAACTGCCTTTATCTCAACCCCTGGGTTCTCACCATTTTTCTTCCTCACAGTTTTCCTTCCAATCTCACAAGAGGGGTGTGTGTGGGAGTGGGGAATGGTGGGCAAGCAGCTGCTTGGTGTTTAGCTGTCAGCAGAAACTAGATCATGACACATTCCTAGCCTGTCCTTCCTAAAAAATCTGTATCCATCTGTTGAAATACTCCCATCACATAAGATATCCCACCATGTCTCCGTGATCCTACTGACACTGTATTCCTATAACTGCACATTTCTCTCATTGCTCCCATTTGTTCCCCAGGTTGGATCCATTAGTATACAGATGCTTCAGAGAAGCACCCAATCATACTGACTTCCTAGAACAGGTACAAAACTGTTCCCCACAATACTGTCCTGTAGACACCTGTTTGTACACCTGTACTTGGGTGACACCACTTCAGCCTTATTTAGTTGATAGTAAAGTCCATTCTGTTCATGTGAGCCTGCACTCTTTGCTTGATATTCTGATCCATTACTTGACTGTCATGTTTTATTTCCCCTGTCATTCCTAGTTTAAAGCTTATTTTTTTTGTGAGGCTGATCATCTTCTTGGTAAAGATGCTTTCCCCCAAACTTAGTCCAGGGGATCCCAGCTCATCCAAGTAGTATTCAGTCCTCAAACAGCACCCTATGCTCATAGAAACTAAAATCCCATCTTTGATGACCAACAGGGCTGAAGAGATACCAGATGAGCACTTAAGATATCTATGTTCTGGTCAAGGGCATATCTGATACTTTCCAGTTCTCCCCAGTAATATTATTGATGCCCACATGAAAAATCAACAGGGAAAGATCATCAGAACCTCTGCAGGTTCTCCATGATAACATAAATCAGAGTTCCTGGAAAGTGGCAAAGCCTCCCAGACAATAGGGCAGCAGACAGACCTATTCTCTACAGCAGAGATGTCACCATCTACTAGCACTTAGTGCTTCCTTCTCATGCTCCTGCATTGCTCAGCCTCAGACAGCTCTGATGTTTCACTTGACAGAGCTCCCAGCCTCTTTTCTTCAACCATAGCACTAAATATATTTTATAGTTACAAATCTTCAGGCCGAATGTGAGCCTTCCTCTTAGCACTAGGAGTCACCAGCTTTCACTGTTCTGGGAATCTCTACCTCCTACACTGATAGACTCAGCCTTCCTTTCCTTCAGTACATAGCTCCATGGTTTCTTGAAACTGCAGAGTCTCAGAGAGAATTCAGTCAGTCTCTTTCACAGTCTTTCATGAATATAGAGTGTGCTAACCTCCTCCTGCAATTCCTTTGTCTAATGAAACTCCTAAAAAGGTATACTTCCTTTCAAACTAAAGTAAGAGGTTTTCTCTAGTGCAGACCAGCACCTTCCTTTGGAAGCTCTGTCCGGGTTGAGACCTCCAGCATTACACGTGAAGTTTTTCCAACAGCTGCTGAGAACAATACCACATGCCCACCACTGCTGAGGAAGTGTGTGCTGTTCTGAGATAAAGCACTAATCCTTCCTGCACTAACTCAAAGACTTATGCTTTAGGCCCAGCTCTTACACAGGCCTCTCCTAGGCGCAGGCTGAAGGGCTGCCAGATCCTCCTTAATTGGTGTCATCTGGAGCAAAACCTTCAATGGTCCTACAACCAAGGACAGCTGACAGGGGTCTTTAGCCCTGCTAGACCTTTCTTGAAGGCCTTCTGCAGTTATCTATTCTCAACAACAGCACATACCTTCAGGCTTCTCAGAGACTTCTCAAAAGGGTTCCCAGAGGTCCTGTGACAATGGTCCCAGAAGATCTAGAAGCAAGAACTTGAAACTGCTAGGCCAACTATTCACTGCCTCTTTTAGCTGTGCTTGCTAAGGAAGATTTTTGTGACTATTAATTTTTATTAACAATTGCTATTGCTCAGTATTAACACGACTGAAAATTTAGCTTGCAGGGAACAAGGTACCAGAATGCATCTTGGAATAGGATTTTTTTTAAAAAAAGCCAGTCCCTGTTGAAGAGGAAGAGTGTGTCATAGCAATCCATTCCAGCGGATACACTTTTTATTCTGAACCCTGCATAAGGGTGCGCCTAGCTCACCATGCCAGCTGATACTGTGATAGTGGGAATGCCTGCAGTTTTAATGCTAGTGAGAGGAGTACTATAGCCTAATCTTGGCCAGAAGTTAAGTACAATGCAAAGAGAGACCAAGAGTGGTAAGTTGTGACAAACAGCACCATGGAGCAAGAGCTGAGCAGGAGCTGGGATGACGACTGACAGGAGAACATGCACCAGGAACAAAAGGTGTAATAGTGTATAGTGGGAGCCATATCAAGAGACATTATGTTGTCCCAGATCTGGGTTCTTTACCTGGTGTGCAGAGAAACAGTCAACACACAGCGTCCAGATATTTGTTATATTCCAGTTCTGTTCAGAAAAGGGTGCTAGGCAATAATTCACAGAGCTGGCACACCCCAGGAATCACAGAGTGTCTTATGTGCAAAAGGGGTAACTAAGGAAAAACTGCAACCCAATACTTGATTGATTACCTACAATTCTATTACAGAAGTTCATTTGTGCATATCTTGACTCCTATCCAGCTCATTATACTAAAGTAGTCCCACCGTGACATGTAAAGTCCCCTCCTAGAAGTGTGGCTTTTATTATTATATATTATAATCAGGTTAAGGTAATTAAAAGTTACATCTTGATTCTATCATCAATCACTAAGTCTTTGATCAACCTTGCATTCTGTAACAGTTACTACCCAAACCTTGTGAAAGCAACGCTTGGACCTCATGCTAACAACAGTTAACTAGAAACTAATTGTGGTGTTCTGGTCTTGGGGACCTTTTGTTCTAGTTGCCATGGTCACCACACAGACTCTTCATGGTTGCCTAACTTTGTAATTCCATGCTTACCTGGTTTTGGCCATTTTTAACTTTTTCTTGACATCATTTATAATGAGGCATTAGTGATCCTGAGGTATATGCAACTCTGACTAGGCACCTGGTGCATATGTAGCACTGAAAGTCCTGCTCCACTTAAGTGAACACTGAATGACACAATCTGCTTTGGGCAGCAAGCCACAATTCATGTACAGGTGGTCCTGTTTGATGTTTTGACACACATGAGCTGTCCTTTATAGACATTTTTCATTCTTTGAGCACCAGATTAATGGTTGTATTGTTGGGGAAAAGACTGGTCTGAACAGTAGCACAGTCTGACAACACTATAAAACAAAGCTTTACTAAGGCAGTGAGAAAGATGAGCAACTTGGTCTAGTGGGAGGTGTCCCTGCCTATGCAGGGGGGTTGGAACTAGATTATTTTCAAGGTCCCTTCCAACTTAAACCATTTTACAATTCTAGGAGCAACAATGTGCCCAGACAGCAACTCACCCAATCACCAGTAGCAAACATGGGATCATGAGCAAAGCTGCGGCTCCAGCAGACTGCCAGGGACACTTGGCATCCTGGTCATCTGTCAGCCACATCCAACTGTATGAATGCATTTTGAACATGGGTAAGAGTCTCACCACCCTGTGGCTTCACCAGTGGCAGTGTGATGAGAGAGAATCTTACCTCATGTGAGTAATGCAGGTGGCATCTTGCTTATGCTGCTGAGAGAGCTGAGTTCTCTTACAGCCATGATAAAAGCCGCCTGCATGCAAGCCATGCACAGAGGAGGACCCCATGATGTTGCACTATCTGCTACAGTAGATTTCACAATGTTAAAATCACTGATTAGGGGAACCCTGACAATTCTTAAACTCTATCTAGTTGCAAAATAGGATGAGATTAAAAGATATACTGAATATAATAAAAACAAAACAAAACAGGACAGTAATCATAGAATCAGAGAATTGTTTGGTTGGAACAGACCTTCAAGATCATAAAGTCCAGCTGTTAACCTAGCAGTGCTGGGTCATCACTAAACTATGTCCCCAAGCACCACATCTATAATGCTCCTAAACAACTCGTAAATGGGTAGGATTAATGCACGGCATTGCTAAATCATGCTAAAGTCATGAAATCTGCTGCAGTGATACACCAGCTGAAAGACAAAACCTAAAGCCTTGAGGAGGAGATCACAAAGCACAACCTGTGAAGGAAGAGAACAGAAACTAGATCAAAGGTAAAGAAATTTGAAAACCCAGACAGAATCTCAAGAATAGAGGAATTACTTCAGGAGGAATTAGCCCTAGGCATTCCCACAGCCACTATTCAAGGTCAGCCTACTGGCATTATCATAGAATCATAGAATGTTTTAGGCTGGAAGGGACGTCTAGAGGTCATCTGGTCCAACCTCCCCACACAAGTAGGGACATCTCTACCTAGGGCAGGTTGCTTAGACCCCCATCAAGCCTGACCCTGAATGTCTCCAGGGATGGGGCCTCCACCCGCTCTTTGGGCAGCCCATTCCAGTGGTCTATCACCCTCATATCAAAGAACTTTTTTCTAATATCCAGTCTAAACCTATCCTTTCCTAGCTTAAAACCATTGCTCCTCATCCTGTCATTACAAACCCTTTTGAATAGAGCTTCCCCTGCCTTTATGTAGGCCCCCTTCAGGTACTTGAAGGTCACTATAAATTACAGAATCACAGAATGTCAACGCTGGAAGAGACCTCAAAAGATCCTTTAGTCCAACCCCCCTGCCAGAGCAGCATCACCCAGACCAGATCACACAGGAACGCATCCAGGTGGGTTTTGAATATCTCCAGAGAGGGAGACTCCACAACCCCCCTAGACAGCCTGTTCCAGTGCTCTGTCACCCTCACAGTGAAAAAATTTCTCCTTATGTTTATGTGAAACTTCCTATGCCTCAGCTTCCACCCATTACCTCTTGTCCTATCATCGGGCATCACCAAGAACAGAACAGAGAATAGAGTAGAGGGGCAGAATCCCCTCTCTTGATCTGCTGGCCACAGTTCTTTTGATGCAGCCCAGGATGTGATTTGCCTTCTGGGCTGCACTTGCACATTGGTGGCTCATATCCAGCTTTTAATCCACCAGCACCCAAGTCCCTTTCCACAGGACTGCTCTCCAGCATATCCTCTCCCAGCCTATACTGATAATGCTGGTTGCCCCAGCCCAGGTGCAGGATCTTGCACTTGGCCTTGTTGAACCTCATAAGGTTCATTTGGGCCTGCCTATCCAGGTCCCTCTGAAGGCATCCCATTCCTTTGGCATATGAACTGCACCGCCACCTTGGTATCATTATCTTGTCTGATTGATGCATTCCAGAGACTAGATAATGGTGAAAGGAAGGAATGTGTTTCAGGCTTATCAGTGGATAAGTGTGATGGCCTATACATTTTAATTCCAGTTGGTCCTCAGAGAAAATGAGTTAAGTTCTTAATAGGTATAGAAGCACAAATTTCAATACCAAACCAACAAGATGCCTAACACCTGGGCATGGGATCCAGACGACAAAGAGTTAAGATTACTAGTGTGAGTGGAATGACTGTTATATATCAAACTGCTGAGGTCAGTTTATGGCTCCCAGGTGACAAACGCATGTCAATTCTCAATTAAAAGTACACCAAGAAAATGTTTTAGGTTTCAATGTTTTAAATGGATGAACCTGGTACCTGCCAGGTCCCAACCATAGGAGAAATCGTCAGACTACAATGTGGGCACTTTGCATAGCCCCTGCACTCCCTGATTCAAAAATCACTGAGAGATTGCAATATTCCATTTCTGCTGCAGCACAAAATGGAATTTCTGAAATCATAGCTGATTTGGAGAAAAAACTATCTCCAGAACCCACTCCCCATATAACTCGCCTATCTGGCCAGTTTGGAAACCAGACAGAAGGTGGCGTTTAACAATTGACTGTCAGTGCCTGAAAGCAAATATAACTCCACTGTGATGGGGAGGAACAGCTTTGGAACAGCTGCTGTACCAAACATTGCAAACTTAACAAGTATTTTGCAAGCAGCTGCACACCCATGGATGGCTGTGCCAGATACAAAAGATATGTTCTTTATGGTTCCCTTGAAATAGGAGGATAAAGAGAAGTCTGCTTTCACCTGGGAGGGAATATAATGTACCTTTAGCAGACTCCCACAGGGGTATAAATGTTCACCCACAATTGCTCATGCCGCACTTGCTGAACTTTTACACAGTCTCACTCCCCCAAGACTTGAAACTGTGCCACTGTATAGATGATATTTTGATTGGAAGAACTTCCCCTGAGAAGGTGGGGGAAGCAGCAGCAGTATAGCAAGTGCTAAATAAAGCAGAAATTGAGATACCACCTGGAAAATGTCAGGGACCAAGTAAAGAAGTAAAATTCTTAGGTAATTTGTGGATAGCAGTGATTCCTCCAAATGCCTTAAGAAAATCGAAGGGCTGCAAATGCCCCAATCAAGGAAAGAGTTACAAAAATTGATGGGAACGTCAGGATATTGGAGAAAGCAAATATATGGATTTTCTATCATTTCCCGTCCAACTTACAGAAAGGCAAACCGTGGGAGTGGAAACGAGAATATAAAGAGGCAGTCAGAACTCTAAACTGAAGAATTAAAAACACATCAGTCACTGGGACCAGTACACTCCCATGGCCATGTTATAGCTAAACGGGGGGTTGCGGAACAGCTACTTACTGTAACCTGTTTCAAAGTAACTCTGGTGAGCCAAAAAGACCTTTAATGTTTAGCTCAACCACATTTAAAGAAACAGAACAATTGCACTCTAAATGGGATTATGGATTTTAATCTTTAGTCTGAGCAGTTAAACAAGTAAAGAAAATAAATCAGAGACAACCTGTGCAAACTAGAGGACCATGTAATTTACTAGAAGCTTTCCTAAAAGTGACTGCTCCCCCAGAAGGAGTTGCACAAAACTCCACTATCAGAGAATGGTATGCTTATGCAGGGAATATGCAGTCAACTGAGGCACACACTAAGGCTTCCAAACTGCAGGGGCCCATAAACACAGACCCTTTAGCATTAACACAACCTTTTAAACCTCACCCATTCTGGATGGACTGCACCTCACTGAGGGTATACCAACAGAAAACACTTGGTTTACAGATGCAAAAGGGTAAATAGTAAAAGGCAATATAAGGTCGTTGTGCTAGGTATCACCACTGGCAATTGGATGGTAGAAGAAGATGAAGGCAGTGCGTAAGTAGGAGAAATAAAAGCAGTTGTTTTGGCATCAGAAAATGGAGCAAAAATCATCTGTGTAGACTCTTATGCTGTGTGGGCTGGTGTCACCGAGTGGCTTTGTCAATGGGAAACCTTGAACTGGGAGGTAAATAGATAGTTTGGAGAAGCAAAGATTGGCAATTATTACCAGACATAGTCAGAAAAAAACCCACAAAACCTTTCAGGATGGGATAGGTAAAACCAGACACAAAGTGGAATCAAATGGTAGATGAGCTAACTAAAATTAGGAAAATCACCTTAAATATTGATAGGTGTTGACTGGGAGAATGGCTACATCAAAACCTAGGCAACACAGGTAAAGCAGGACTCTGCTGCAGAGAGTAAAGGCTGGCCTATAAACTAAAACTCATGAAACTATTCTTACAGAATGTTCCCAGAGTAGATTAAAATTCCAAGCAGAACACCCTGCTAAAGCACCACTTCTACATATCAACAAAGGGTAAACTTTATGATCAACATGGCAAATTAATTATATCAGACCATTCAAATTGTCAATGGGATATCAACACATCCTCACAGGGATGGAAGTGTCTCTGGCTTGCTTGTGGTGACTAAGTGTCAGAAAGCCAATAGGCAAAATATAGTGCAAGGGCTATCATTTTGGTTCTCAAATCTACCTACTCCTGATGTTATCCAAAGTGATAATGGCTCTCTCTCTCTTTTTTTTTTTTTCCCCCAAAGAAGTGCAAGACGGGGCAAAACAAGAGGAAATTAAATGGGTATTCTAAACCCCACACTACCCTCAGTCAAATGGGATGGTAGAAAGAGCTAATGGCTTATTGAAAAGGAATCTCAAGCCACAGGCATCTCAATGGGTTACAAGACTTCCCAAAGTACATCATCAATTAAATAATCCATACAAGCCCACTGGAAGCCCTGTAAACTGATCGTTCTTTGTGAAAACTGAGCTTAGCGCTCCACTTACTGGGAAAACAGAGTATGCAATGACATTACATCCAGGACAGCCTGTGATGGTCAATCTGTCATCCATCAGTACTGTGCCTATGACTTTAACCAAATCTTATGGGCCACTTGCCTGGGACGATACTGGTAGCAGTGGTGCAAAATATAGAATTAGTGCACAATCAATTTTCCCTTCTTTTTAACAGAGTAACCTGTTGTGGTAGTTGCACACAGCCTCATGAAGAAAAACTATCAAGACACAAGATGTGCTAACTCTGGTAAAAATGTAAAACCATCTGCTTACTGTGCTTGTTCAAGCACACATCTGCTAACTTGGATAACCACATCTGCTCATTTTGGTCACACCACAGTTACACAATTGGCTATATTGAGACCCACATCTCACTCAAAATCTAAGACCTTCAACCAGTGAAGACCAACATGACTATACTTTTGACCACAGATCAGATTTGACTAGGATATAAATAGGGTCCCCACTGTTGTCCAAAAAGCAGATTTGTTACCCAGTGTGCAACAGGCCAATCCTCACACACTCAGGAGAGATATTGTTTATTCAGGCCTTGGTGCTTGGTGGTAATTTCACAAATCAAGCACACCCAGTAGGACTATTCATGTTATATTTATATACAAGAGAGAAATAATGGAACCTTCCCCTCTATGGTGGTTGGTTTCTATCACTCCTCACCAAAGTGGGAGGCTAGGTGCGGCTGGGCAAGGATTCTGAGAGCTCAGTAACAACATAGTGTTATTAAGCAGGTATTCTTCATTGCAGTGCTGGACACACAGGAGATCACTCCTCCAAATGTGTGCACCTAAGCAAGTTAGGTACCTAGTTTATATACAGCCTAAGCATACATGCTCATTATATTTCCTGGGAAGGGCAGTCTTATGTTAATGGTTCCCAGAATTCATTTACCTAGTTTAAGTGTGCGTAATAAAATTTGGGTTAGGGTCTTTTCTCCCTCCAGTGGTCTTTAAAGACTTCTGGTGGTCATTTACTTCATCTTCTCTTCTTCATCACTGTGTCCTTTTGGTGACCTAAAGTCTAAAATTCTTATTCTTGCTGTAAAACTGGCTCTTGTCTGTTTAGCATGCTTGGGTGCCTTGAGACGTCCTGTTTTCCTGTTCCCAGAGATAACCACTATCTACAAGGTTATAAATTTCACAGTATGCCTGTACTATATGATTACCCATTCATTGTTGTTGCTTGTTTAAAGATTAGTAAAACTCCAACAGACATCCTGTCTCCTGCCTTCATTACACATTTATATTTAATTATAATTTCATCTGTGTCATTCTACTTGCTGTAGTGCATGCTCAGGGGAAGGGTCTTCACCTGGGCAAGGGTCTTTTTGACCTGTGGGTGTGAATTTTAATATTATAATGAAGGTAGTTCAGCTAAGGATACATGGACTGTAAGTTCTCTTGCCAAGTTGGTGTTATACATGGAACACTCTAAGATATTGATCAGGGGTAGTTAAATGTCCCTTTGTTCCCAGGTCCTGATGTTCTGGCTATTGTTCAATGTCTTCCATATGGACCATCAATCCAGTACAAGCATTAGATGTTTAATTAAACTTCTATGTCTTACAGGTTAACTATTAATCTTATATATGCAGTACAGTTTTAATTAAATTCCTACTCCTACATCTGGTTCTAATTATTAATATAATACCAAAATCCTTTGATCCTCTATCACCACCAGAGGACAAATTGAGTTGGTCCTCCTTGGAATAGTGGGTCTGCAATCAGGGACTTTCCCCTTGGGTTGGGATACCATCTGAGGCAAATCCTCAAGGGTGAGAGCCCTTGTCTTGATTGGTGAGTGAAACACTTTTTGGATTAGTTGCTTTCTAGAACTTACACTTAAGTCAGCTAAGTAGTACTTTAATTCTGATTGGCATCTCGAACATGTACTTTACTAACATTGTTGGAATACTAAATGATTTTTGATTAGAATAAATTTATTTTGAACTTATAACCTTCCTAAGTTAATTTTGTGAGCCACTGCAACACATTAGGCTCTCCCCACTGAAACAAGTCTCTATTTTCTCTTACAGCACCCCACAGTATGGCAAATGGAAATGCTGTGTTCATGTTTCTATAAACTGAGCACAACAACAAATTATTTAAACAAATTACAGCATCCATTGCAATCTTTTCTATGAGCACTGGGAACTAACTAATGGCTCTTACCTGATGTATTGTCTCAGTGGGAAAGAATTAATGAAAGGGATGACCAATTAATTGATTGTAGGTGCACTTGGTACAGCCCAAAATAAGGCTTCTCTAGCTTTTAGTAATATCCAAACTCAACTGTTGATGCAATCTATGACAGCAGCAATTACAAAAGAAGGTAGAGAGCACCTTACCCACTGTAATTTATAAGGTTATTTGGGGTAATGCAGCTAAATTTGAAAAATAATTCAAATCCTTGTGGTGTATTGTCAGTTTTGCTTATGATTCCATCAACAATAAGGCCACAGCTTTTGTCTTAACATTCCACAATGCTTCAGTATATGCCATATTCACAATACTAGCGCTAGGATTAGATCACAATGGTGCTATACTCTATTTATTAGAACATAGAGTAAGGGCCCCAAAAATGGAAACAAATGGCAAACTATTCATGTTAATGCAAGTGTTGTACAGGAAAAAGGATTTATTTGTGAGAATAATGCCATCAAAGCCCAAGACATTTATCTTGACACTGAACAAAATGTCATTTTGAATACATCCCATTGAACCCCCTGAAACAGTACTTGTATATATTGGAAAAAGATGTGTTTGTATGAGAATCCTTTGTGATTTTGTATTCATAGATACCCTTACTGTAGATACAAGTAATCACTCAAATATTTGTGTTTGCATCTTTACTAAAATTATGTCATGCAACTTTAATTATTCAGTACCTGTTCCATCTTATCAATCTTATTATGCATTCGCTCAAGATTTATTCCCACCCCCCACTGGAATGAATCTTACATTGGTGAAGACACCGATTCAAAGGCCAAAGTTTCCAAGCCCCTCACTTGTTAACACTCCTCACCAAAGTGGGAGGCTAGGTGTGGCTGGGCAAGGATTCTGGGATAAACTCAATGTAGTGTCATTAAGCAGGTATTCTTTATTGCAGTGCTGGATGCACAGGGCATCAATCCTTCAAATGTGCGTACCAATGCAATCTAGGTACCTGGTTTATATGCAGGCTAAACATACATATTCATCATATTTCCTAGAAAGGGCTGTTTATGCTAATCGATTCCTGGAACTCATTTACATAGTCTGAGCGTGCGTAATAAAATTAGGGTTAGGGACTTTTCTCCCTCTGGTGGTCTTTCAAGACTTCTGGTGTTCATTTACTTCACCTTCTCTTCTTCATCACTGTGTTCTTCTGGTAACCTAAAGCCTAAAATTCTTATTCTTGCCACAAAACCGTTTCTTGTCTGTTCAGCATGCTCAGGTGCCTCAAGATGTCCTGTTTTCCTGCTCCCGGAGATAACTGCTATCTACAAGGTTATAAATTTCACAGTATACCCGTACTATGAGACTGCCCATTCATTGTTGTTGCTTGTTTAAAGATTAGCAAATCTCCACCAGACATCCTGTCTCCTGCCTTCAAGACCACAACAACACAATGACCTGTGTCAACTGCTAGAACACATCCAGAACAAAGGACAAAACCCCCTAATCATCGTTCATCACAATACAAAAGAGATACCCCATGTCTTGGAAAGAAAGAAGAAGGATGGACAACACCATTGGTTGGAAAGTCTTCTTGGGTCATCACTGACAGCAATGGCCATTTTTAATTTCATGCTTCACCTAGCTGAGTTGTGATTTTACTAACTCTAACTTTAATATGGCTTATAATTACACTCTATATAAAGATTTGGTTGATGATAAAATAACTCAGCCCTAATCACCCAAACCATACAAATTAATGCATATCAAATAGCAGTGCTTCACTATCTACTTACTGTGGTTCTGTAAGTGCATAAATTATCAATATACTGTTTATGGCACAGAGGCAAGAGGTGACTGTGCCAGCACTCTGTGAAGGTAAGATGAATTGACTGTAGTCACAGAGTGGAATGTCATGGCGTGCTCCGTGCTCCCCCAATCTGACCTTTATTTCCCATAACCCTGCTCCAGTGATAACCACCAGTGGTGGTTGTAATGGATGCAACTGGTGGTGATGGCTGCAACGGGCTCAAAGTGGATTCAGAGGAGACAGATGACAACACAATAGCCAAGGGCTAATTTGAACAATACACCCATCTAACCACGGAGGTGGCCAGTGTCCTACTCAAACCAAATTTGGAAGAAACTAATGTCTGTAGCTGCTATGTAAATATGACTGTAAGTCAATTATCTTACTCCATAAATAGTGGACAGCCCAGGGCCTGTTGAGCTCTCCTGCACACCAGTGGGATACACGCCAGGGTGTCCCCTTGAGTAGGAATGCCTTTCAAGATTACTTTTCAAGCCTGAGAGAGTCCTTGTCAGTCATGTTGTTTGGTGTTCCTTTCCTCCTCCTGAGAACTAGGAACTCATTATTTTGTTTGACAGTTATCAATAATCAATTACCAGCATTCCCTGCTCCACTACTCAGAGACTTCCGTCTAGCTCTTGTAAGACCAGCTTTATTTGATTAAAATCTGTTTTCCAAAATCATTGCTACATTTAATTGTTTAAGACAGAGGCCATGATTCTAGAAGACTTTCTTAAATAAAATTGAGGAGATCAAAACCGCAGCTGTAAAAGAACATTTAAATCCATTGTGAAGCTATACCATAGTCTCAACGTATCATAATCCAGTGTTGCACCCACATTGCAACAAAGCCTCAAGAGTGGGATACTGGATCCTACACAAGCATTTGTGGTTTGTCTACGTTATAGTTAGAAAACTTAGACTCCAGTAGAGTATAATCAATTGTTTATTTGGAAAGCAAAAAGGCAGCGCGCTGGGCGGCCAGGGAGTCGCTGCTCCACCAACGGCTCGCGCCCGTCTACGGTCGTTCTGACTTCTTATAGAGTTCCGCCGTACTTATTACAATATTCAATTTACACTTATACATATTCATCACCGATCTCCGCTTCACATGCGGATGAGGTTTCCTCCCCTCTGGGCAGGCGCAGTGATTTTGGTGGTGGGCTTCAGGGGTCATGAGGATGAAGTAAAAACGTCTTCCTCACAGCCAAACTTTTGACCCCAGTCTCAGGCGCATGCTCAGTAAGTGTTGCTCTCTCCCACTCATTCTTTATTCTTCTTATCTAACCCCACGGTGGGCAGCACATTCTCAGCCCATCTCCCTTTTGGCATTATCTCATTGTTCCAGACAGACCGGCCCTTGGGCGGAAACCCAGGGGCTACAGGACCCATCTCCGCCAGGCAATCACAGCACAATGCACCCCATACCAATTACAAAGCAAACACTTAACAAGAAGTAGAACACAACTGTGGCCAGGGCTGCTTCACAAAACAAACAAGAAGACTCAACTCTATATTGGGTACACTTCAAAATCCTATTGCAAATAAAACTACACAGTTTATCCCGATCAGCAAATTATCTTTAGTTGTTTATTACAGTCTAATGATGGCAAGAGAATACTTGAAAGCAAAGCATTAAAGAATGCCAGAGTGATTGATTCTGCACACCTGGTTCTGAAACAATGGCACCCACATACCTAGTTCATCATGTTGCAGCCCTGTACACAATCTAAAGATCATGTTTTTCACTTGTTACACAATTATTCTTGTTCAAATGTTATGTGAATCTTGTACAGTGGTTGCCTGATTTTCCAAAAGGCAGCTCCTTTTTTTATTTAGATGGCCTTCAGGATATGCTTTTCTGATAACATTAATGGTATTTTCCAAATG
The DNA here is from genome assembly GCA_024605025.1 of Megaceryle maxima. Taxonomy (NCBI): domain Eukaryota; kingdom Metazoa; phylum Chordata; class Aves; order Coraciiformes; family Cerylidae; genus Megaceryle; species Megaceryle maxima. The sequence goes on along the minus strand of JANHGN010001141.1, from coordinate 5,784 downwards.
TGGCATCTTGACAAACTTTGCACGTTACTTATGCATAGTGTAAATTCTTGTTCTAGAGTTAGTGCACACATTCTTGTCGAAGTTAAATTACTTTTTTTTTCCCTACAAAACAATGGTTTATTAAGAGAATATACATACACACAATGCTTTTGCATTACGCTTGTTATTACCATTTGTCTAATTATGACAGTGTTACTGTCACATTGAATATTGGGTTCACTTAAATGTATTCGATTCCCTTCAGGTTATGACACCAGATGGACCTCTGTTAAGTAAGCAATTGTAATTTTTCACTTGCACTTCAGAGTTCTGTTTAGTACTTAAGAAGCCAGGAGGTCATTGAACTGTAAAAAATGAGGTTGACAGATGAGTTTAAATATCAGTAACACAATTTTATAGCTTTGCTGTGTCTTGTTTGACAGCAGTTGTTTTGGTTTGTTTCTTTTTTCACTCAGTGGCACAGCATTATGGCTTGGTTCTCTGGGCATGAGAAATGATGAGATTCTCTCAGTGAGAACTTTATTTTCAATGACTTTGAGCATACATGCTGTGCTGAAGAAGATACCAGAGTATGTTTCCAAAAATATGTTCTCTACAACTCCAGCAGAGTCATGTGTACTTAGTAAACAATTGAAAATTCCCTTTGCTTTTCCTTTCTTAAAACAAATGGTGCTATGTACAAAGCTACTACTTCATGTCTCTTGTCTTAGACATAAGAAGAAGCAGAAAATGAAGACAGTTAAGAAAGAAGCTCTTGCCCAAGCATTCACACACCATTCAAGGAGCTGCACGTACATCACCTGAGATTTTAACTGCTTGAACCAGAGTCCCTTTGCAGTGGGCAGCTCTGGTTAGCCAGCAGAGGCCCTCCCGACTCTTTGAACACACACTTACCCTCGGGCTCTTCCTCTTATCTCAGGCTCAACCCTAGGTTCCCTGAAGTAGAGTCTCAGACACCACGTACATCAGATGACTTTACTGAGTGCTCCAACAGCTCAAGCTGGGTGCCTCCAGAGAGGGAGCCCGAACAAAGAAATCTCTGGGTAATTATACCCTTACAGTCGAAGTTCCCCTCCCCTCATGCAGCAATTCAGTCCAATAGTAATATTTGGGTCTGGTGCATTCTTGTTCCTCACTGGATTTTTTCTCCAGGCTAGCCATTCTGTTTCTTATCTCAAGGACGCAGCTTCTGCTCATGGATATGGCTCTCTTGTTTTTCACAGGATGCACCAGTCTCGGGGCCTTCCTTAATGTAACTAAGTGTAAGTTCAGTGTAAGTTCTCTGCTTGTGACCAAGACTGTAGCAAGTCTTTCTATTAATTCATTGACTGATAGGACAAGGGGAAATGGGTTTAAGTTGAAGGAGAATACATTTAGATTAGATTTTAGGAAGAAATTCTTCAGCACGAGGGTGGCAAGACATTGGAATAAATTGCCCAGAGACGTTG
>JANHGN010001140.1:0-42360 GCA_024605025.1 Megaceryle maxima | reverse complement strand
GTGGCTGCCCCATCCCTGGCACCATTGCAGGGGAGGTTGGCTGGGGCTCTGAGCACCCTGCTCTAGCTGCAGATGTCTCTGTTCCCTGCAGGGGGGTTGGACCAGATGAGCTTGAAAGGTCCCTCCCCACCCAAACCAGCCTGTGGTTCTATGATTCTATGAGAATGAGCATCAGCATTGGCAGCTTCGGGATGCCATGGGGAAGGAATAACTTGATATTGAGTCAGGGAGGAAAGGGACTAAGAACAGTCCATTGAGGGCTTCATGTGGTGCCTTGAGGATGGCTGCAGATGCTTTGGTATGGTCTTGGAGTGGGATTGATCCCTCTGTACGTCAGGCCAGCCACTATTTTCTCTCTGGATGGCCAGGGCTGGGTGGGTGGTGCCAGGGCAGGCAGAGGGGAATGTGGGGAGCGCGAAGGGCTGGGACCCTGAAAACAGCCTGTTTCTTTCAGCTCCTGGCAGCATGAAGCACCTCTCTCTCCCTCCAGATGTTCTCTATGTTTATAGCTGCTGAAGCAAGAGGCTGAACTCTCTCATTAATACATTTCTCTCTCTCTCTCTCTCTCACATTGAAGCCAGAAGTCTCAGCTCAGAGGTTGCAGCTGGAAAGGAGCTGGGGGTGAGGGGTGGGAGAGCGAAGGGAGGTGTATGCAAACCTCCCATCCCATTCAACTCCCCCTCTCCACTTTCCTCCCCCCGAATCCTCCCAAAATACACATGCCCCGAAAAAAGAAAAACACTAGCAGATTTTTTATTTCAGAAAGTAAACACTTAGGCCATGGGGGTCTGGAGGTTATGGGAAAAGAGGAAACCATTGGGCTAATCAGGCCGGGCCACACTTCCCCTGCTGAAATAAACCAGAAATCATTGCATTACGGGGCGCCAGCGCGGTTAACCCTGGTGCTGCCAACCCGGCCGAGCTCCGGGGAGCTGTGCGGGGCCCGCTGCCTGCCCCAGCCCTGGGTTTTAGCCAGGGCGAAGCGCCGGTGTGGAAGGGGAGCCAGGAGTCTGCAGCAGCCCTTTGGCACGGCTGCCCGTTGGGAATGAGCCGTGGGGAATTTTTTTTAGTAGGAAATGAAGTCTTTTTTTTTTTTTCTTGTTCTATGGTTTATGAGCCATCCTATAGAATTTCATCGTTGTTCTTGCCTGAGAACGCTGCCTGATGGTTGCAAACCTCTACAGAGAGGAAATCTTTCTCTGCTTGAATCAGCGAGATTTGGGTGGTTTTCAAGCAAGCTCTTATTTTTTTTTTCATCCTTGCTAGATTTGCATTAGGTGTATAAATGATTAGATTACTGATGATTTGGCTGCAAACCCTCTGGGGAGGAATCCTTCCTGCTGCCTTTTACTCCTTTTATAGAGCACCCAGCATCTGGGATCTGGCTGTAAGATGGGAGACCCTTGATGCTCCTCCAGAATAACTCCAGTCCAAGTGTAAGCGAAGCCAACGGGCCCTTTGTACCAGCTTTACAAAGAGATCTCAATTTCCCCTCTCTAAGCCCAGCCTTGGACTTCCCCTGGCTCCTTTCACAGTCTGAGTTGCATGCTATAAATGGATGCTGGCTACCAGGTCTCACAAATTTTGAGCCCGCTGCAGCTCTCTGTGTTTCTGAAGGGCTGGATCTCTCAGCACCAATGTTTATCATGTAAATGATTATCAGAGATTGTCCATTCCTGGGTCTTCTCAGAGCTCCTCACCGTGACTTTTGACTCCCTTTACATCCTGCCAGGCCAAGATTTTCTGAGAAACCCAGGTGGGTTCTGCACCCACCTCCAACAGCTGCTTTGGAACCCCCAAATCCTCGCACCATGCCCAAGTTCTGTGGTGGAGTTCACAGCACGACGCCCTAAGCTGGTGCTCTCCCACCACCCTTCCCTTGGCGATGACTGAGGAAGAAGAGGGCTGAAAGGAAAAGCCAGCACGGGGCACTTTGTAGCTAAGGGAAAGTGATCTTGTTGCTGCCACCACCAGTGAAGGTTTTACCTCATCTGTTACGGTGGAAGCGCTGGCGGTGAAAGGTGCCGTCACCAGTTCCTCGAGCCACCAGCCCAGCTCTTGCAACATTCCCACCAGAAGGCAAAGCCCCAGATAGCGCCTGCCAGGGGAGCTGCAGACCTGCCCCCTCCCACCCTGCTATCTCAAGAATGCATTTGAGCAGTAGCTGTTCCTGCAGCCTCTGGAGGTCGAGGCTTCAGATGGAAATCAAGCTCTATGGAGAAAGTCCCACAGGGCAAATTTCAGAATTTCTGGAGTTGGTGTTCAGCTCAGATAAGCCCTGGAGAGCTCAGATATTTTATCTGAACCTTATCAGAGCTATTTGCATCACTTCAGTCTGGGAAACCAGGCTGTCAGACATGTGGGCAGGGGGAGCAACTCGTCTTAGTGGTCTGTCTTTAGACAGACCACTGTCTTTAGATGGTCTGTCTTTTTTTTGTGTGTGTGTGTGTGTTTATTCCTAACACACCGTCACCTCCAGGAGGATTGGGCTGTCCTGTGCCCCACGCAGCAAAAGGAGCTTATGGGCAAGCTGGAGAGATGGAGAGTGGTAAGGAGAAATACCGTGCCCAGAACCACACAAGAACAGGATTAGGCTGAATGTTCTTTGAAAGCTCCCTTTCTAAAACTGAATGGAAATAAGCTCGAGCTGCCCCTGCTGTTAATGGTGGATGGAAATGATTCCTCCTCTTCAGAGCACCCCAGGGCTGAGCTTTCTCAAATGCAGTGTGCTCCCTGCACATCAACTTTCTCCTTGTCTGGAGCTCCCCGGGGGGACATACAGAGTCTGTGCTCCCTCACTGCTCCTTTAGCATCTCTCTTCTTCATTCGTACTCCGCAGCAATCAACCCTTTGACTGAAAGGACCTTGCAATGCCTGGTCTGCACAACGCAACATCCCCAGACCGTGGGGTGGTTTCATTCACCTGAGCTCCAGGGCCTGGTGGTTCTTCCCCAGCATCTGGGGTCTTTTTATGAAGGAAGGTTTCTCAGGGATGAGAACAGAAGATTGAGGAGATCTGGATGAAATTATGGGGTCTAACAGCTGGGATTTGGAAGACCTTGGCTACCTCACTTCACAGAAAGTCTTTAGGCATCTCAACCCCACTGGCTTCCACTGGAGAGAGACGCCTAAATCACTCAAAAGGCTGCCTGGGAGCAACTGCGTAGCAGTTTCTCACATTGGAGATGCAGATGATTAATTCATTGCACATTTTATTGCACTGCTTAATTCATTGAGGTCAGGCAAGTGGCTGGAAGTCCCTGGAGAACGGAGTTGTACAAGCGCTTGATATCATAAGCAAAAAAAAAAAGAGACGTCTTAAGCGACACCGAGCTGCCAGTGTGGCTGAGCCCTTGAAGCTGCTCAACACGTGCTGAAGTTTACACAGCCCACCGGATGGACCTTCCCCTCTGGGGTTTTGTATCAATAGGCTTTGAAAAAGTTGCAGTGGGTCAATTGTTGGCTCTTTCACAATGGATGAAATAGAGTTTATCTCTCTGCAGCTGGTTCCTGGCAGCAGGCAGGGCTAATGAGGTCGTGCGTGGACGTTGGGAAGAGGGTTTTTCTGCAGAAGAGCCATGGGAGACTTGCAGCCTCCAAATGACTTGAGTGAGGGGTGGGAAAAGCTTGGGATGGTGGGTGGAATTTGCATGCGGGCTTATTTTTGGCATTACGCTTACAAAAGAGATTCTCAGGCAGCGTGAGCAGTGAGGGTCCAATCTTTGGGAGCTGCCTTTGGAGACCTCTGATCTGGGGCTCCTCTTTGGGCATTTTTTTCTTCTTCTGCAATGCTGATAGGGCAGGTGAGTTTTGAAGGACAGGATCTAGCCTTTAAACCCCCAAAGCCTCTGGTGAGACTGTGGAAAACAGGGCTGGCTTCAGCGCGCTCAGTGGGAATGCTGCCATCGATTTTAGACATGGAGGGGGTGGGCACACAAACCAAAAAGCAATATAATAAAGTCCCTGGCAGGACTTCCCTTCCTGGAAAGGGAAACGAGGCTGCTGACACGGCTCATGTTGTGTGAGCAGGGCCGTGTGGGGTGGCAAAAGCCCTTGGAGATATTTGTGCTTCCCATCACACGAATGGGATGGAGCAAAAGAACTCGCTCCACCAGAGCAAAGACTTGATTTCTAAGAAGAGCTGGCCCAAAAACCTTCTCCTTAACTCATCAGCAAGTATTTTTCAGGAGTCAGAAATACCTTTCTTCTCTGGTTTGCATGATTCACTCTCCACATCCTAAGTACAAGGGGGGCCAGAGGGCACTCCACTCGTTTTGGCCAGACTGATGTCAGCGTGAGGTAGAATAGGAAAAAAAAAAAGAAGGAGATGCCCCAAGGGAGCCTGTTCGTGGAACATTTCTAATTTGGTCAGTTCCAGGCATCTCACAGAAGAGCCTGCGTGGGGGAGATTTCAACCCAGATTTATAAGCTCAAAAGGCATGAATAATTACGGAAAGTAGTGATGGAAATGAAGCTGGCATCTCAGTCCTGCCCTGGACCAGCTCTTTGCCACGCTACAACCTTGGGGTATCTACATTTCCTGTGAAATGTCTCCAGAGATATCAGACCTTCTCCTCCCTTGCTTTGCATCTAGTTACTGCTTAACCCCAGGAGACCAGATGCTTCCTTTGTCTGGCAGCTTTGGTTGTGTTTCTATCCAGCTACTACACGAAAGTAGTAGCAGTTTCCCTTGCTTTGCAGTAATTAAAATGACAGGATAATGAGGCAGCCCAGTAGCCTCCTTTGCCTTCCACTTGTGCCGCGTTCCAGGCTGGGTGACAGCTCAAGTCCCCTATCTAGATGAAATACGGCATCTTTTTTTTTTTTCTTTCCTCAAACTTTCCTTCTTGTTGCTGCCAAAAGTGACAGATTGTTCTGCGGAAATCATCAATATTTTGTCAAAACGAAATCCAAACATTTCCAGCCAAAACTCAGCGTTTTCTGGTGCTGGCTCTGTTGACGTAAAAACAAATCTCCGTGGGAAATGCCAACATGGAAAGAAAATGGAGAAATAAGTTGGGCTAATCTGCACTTCTCGTGGCTCTCTGATTCAGATGTGTGGCTGAGGCGCTGTGGGGCAGAGGGTGGCTGAACCCAAGAGCTTCATCTGGACCCTGTGTTTAGATTGGATGGGTGCAAACAGACGTGCTCCGTTGAGTTGTCTGTGCACAGAATACGCGTGCATAGTACGTACTGATTGTCTCTCCAGTACCGGGATGTGACTCTTCACCTGACCCACAGCTTTGAGTTCAGGGAACTGATTTTTAAGGTTTCACTCATCTCCTCTTGCCTCTTTCACTTCACCCTGTCTTCCTTTCCCCCCACGTAGCAAGGCTGTCAGTCTGTCCCTGAGTTTAATGTTGCAGATCCTTCCACAACCGTCCGTCTTCTGAAATCCCTCCCCGGGGGCCTCCCAGTGCTGCGCTCAGCAGCTCCAGTGGCACCAGACCACAGAGGGAGGACTTTCCATTCTTACACCCACCTGAAATGAAATGGTTTTATCGGGGCTCTCCCACGCCTGCCAAGGGCATCTCAACGCTCCCCTCCCCACTGCTGCCGCTCCTCACTTCATTAGCGCCGGAGATGTTTATAAATGGAAGAGATAATATTTTTCGTTTCCAGTTTGGGTTTCCAGGGCAGCCACTTTCTAAAGCACTTAGGAAGTTTAGAGAAGTCGAGGTTATATAAACGATTTTTCCCCCCTGGGCTCTTATTAATCAAGTGGCTTGTGGAGCCTTTCCCATAGCTTTGGGATTGAGGGCACGAGCTGGGTGAGGGGAGGCAGGCGGTTAACAGAAGACATCTTTTTCTTGGCTCTTACCCTTTTTTTTTTCGGTAGGTTTGAGATGAGAGAAGCAGCCGGACCTGGCTGTGGGCATTTGAAAGTAGCCAGCAAGCTGAGTAGCACTTTCCTGGGTGACATTCCAACTGGGTTTTGGGTTTGCCTCTTCTATTTGCCCCTTTTAGGCCTTTAAGTGAGTCGTGTCACATCTTTTACTATGATTTACCTGGCCCTGTTGATACACCCCTGTAAAATCTGATGATTTGATGCAAAACATTTGCATTTCCTGAGCGTAGTGTTAAATATGGTTTCAATAGCAATGGGCAATGAGTTGATCCTCCAATAAACCCCTATGGATGTGCACACACACACACACACAATTATTTCCTGGCAAGTTCTGATGCATTTCTAAAGCTTCCCAGTATTTTCCCACCCGGGCTCCAACAACAGCTGCTACCCAGGATGGCTGTGAGCAGCACAGGCAGTTTGTGGATTTGGAAAACCCAGTAGAACAAAACCAAGCTCTCCCTCTTCCCCCCTGCCGTGTCCTTCCTCCCACTGTCTCCCCACCACGAGCATTGAGGGAATGGGGTCTTTTTGTTTTCCTTGAGGGGATGGAGCTCTGTCCGTAGCAGCAGGTCCAGCTGTTTCAAGCCTGGAGCTGAAGGTCCACAGGAAATCAACTCATTAATCTGTTGATCCACCTTCCCAGCTTTCCAGCCATGCTCTTTTGGTATGAAAATAATGATTTAAAGAGCCAAGGGTGTTAAATAATGATTTAAAGGGGGTAAAGGGGATATTTGCAACTTAGACTTGGCAGAAGGAAACTGTATTTCTTCCGGGTCTTGGGAGCGTGTGAGAAAAGGTGTCGAACATCTGGAATGATTTAGCAGCTCCGTGGCTGTTGTGTGAGGCTGGTGATGCAAACGTAGCTCACCCAGAAGAACTGGGATAGGTTGATGGAAAGAAAAGCTGGTCATGGTGTTTGGCTTGAGCAGGAGCAGGTTGGATGTTGAAGAAGAGCTGCATCCACCTCTTCCAGAGACGGATGATGGGTTGCAGTGGCCCCTGGGGTCCCTGAAGCATTGCTCTGGACCTCACAGATGTTTGGTGTATCCTCTGAATGAATTTTCAAATTGGAAGGGAACTCCAAGCATCCTATGTTTTATTTCATCTCACTCGTGATGTTAAAACACAAATTGGGCTTCCTGGCTAAAAAGGGAGATTCATTTCAGCTCATCCACACCCGAGACCTTACCCCTCCCACAGAATCCTCCTCAAAGAGGTGAACTAATTGAGCAAGAAGAGGATTTATTAAAGATTGAGGGGACTTCTGTGTGGGGTTTTTTCTTTGTTTGGTTGGTTGGTTTTGGGTTGGGTTGGGTTGGGTTTTTTTCCCATTTAAAAAGTGCAAAACTAGAAAGTTTTCGCTCAGGTTGGATGACACACCATTTTCCTTGTTTATTTTCCTTTTTGCCCTGTGTGAAAAAAAAAACACAAAAACCAACAAACCAACCCAAACTGGTTTGCATCGACCAGGAACACATTTAGAAAAAATTGTTACATCTGCTTTTTTTCCTCCAACTACACAAATATAAACAAATAAATCAATCAATCAGCTGTATTCACAACTTTTGCTGCAGGGAAAGAGGGTAGAGAAGCAAAGAGGTTGATGTGCTGAGCCCCTTTGGATATCAAGAACCACCAGGTTTTGGATGATAATCAAAAAACCTGAAATAACCAGTGGTGATGATGGTGATGATGATAGCTGTAGATGGGCGACCATGCTTCTACTGGAGTCACAGGCCCCTGCTGACCAGCTGTCTCTTCCCCATTGACACCAGCAAGGATTTAGGACCGAGGCGAACTAATCAGGAGACCCTCATGGGGAGAAGAGGCGTGTTATTTAATTAGCTTTACAATGGACCGACTGGGAGGCACGTGGTGGCTCTAATGGAAGGAGATAGATGTCCTTTTAGCTGGGCTAATTGTTAGGAAATAGCAGAGGCTTTGTTCAGCCCCAGCATGTGGCCTGTGATCTCTCGGAGCCCAGGGGCTGCCCGCTTATAATTTTAGACAGATCTATTCAAGCCTGCTCTGTAGCGCGGGGCCGAACAAGACGGGTATTGTTGCAGAGCCAGGATCGCCGTCCAAGAAAACCACCCCGAAAAACCCAAACACGTGTAGAGAGGAATATTGTGCTGTCGTTTATTCATGACCGGGCTGGCTTGCCAAGTGGAGACAATCACAAGCGAGGAGGTTTCCAGCACCGAGCGAGGGGTTTTTTCCTCTTAGAAACACGTAACGCAGGCGAATCCTTCATCCCTGGCGCGATGTTGAGGGAGGAAGGGGTTTCTCTGCTGGCAGAGTCTACCTGGGGAGGGCAACTTCGGGGCTAGTGTGGGTCTCATCATGTAATTCCCTTGTTGAGGGCGTGGTAGACGTGGGGTAATGGTGCCCATCGCCAGATTCTCTCCATAGATGGGCTGCGGGCACCTGTCATCTCACGGTCATGGTGGGACAGTGGTTTGGACTGGAGGGATCTGGGCTGTTGGATCAGTGTCTGTGCCTCCCAGTGTCCTGCATGAAAAAGGATGGGAATCCCAGTTCTCTTTCCTGAGCTTTCCCCTCCAATCTCTCTCTGGCGAGACACCGTCACGGTCGCAAGCCCCTGAGCTTTCCTTTGGAACTGCCAAACGGATGCGCCCAGCCCCTTGCGAAACCATTTCATTCAAAAAAGGGGGTAGAGGCACAGAGCTTTGTAAGAGGTCACGTGGAAATATTGACCAGGAGTTAAACTTCCATCTCCTGAACTCCTCTGGCCCGGCCACAGCGCTAACCCGGGGATCGTCACAGTCAAGTGACCGCTTCCACCTGGCTGCACACAAACATGTTTTTGTGGTGGCTGCTGTTTCTTAGGCTGTGAATTTGTCTACTGGAGCTTGATGTTGGACTGACCTTCCTTGGGTGGTGCTTGTGTGGCTCCTGGCACCTCCATGAAAGCAAAACGTGGCTGTTACTTGGTGTTTCTTGAAGCAGAGAGGGGTGTTTTTGGTGGGAATGGGATCTTCTAAAGATCCTTTTAAAAAAGCAACAGAGAAGTGTTAATGAGTACAGTCTAGCCAACCAGATCTGCTTTATTAGCAATGATCCCATCACCTCTCCTTTGGAATCCCTCACCTGTGTCCCAGGGAAGGGGATCTCAGGAAATAGGGTCTCCAGAGATGGGTGAAGGCCAAGGGTGAAGTCACGAGCAGAGATAGGTTGCTTAAGGCTGATCTGGCTGTATTTGGTTCCACTATGAAGGAGGCTGCCCAAGAGCTCTGACCAAAGACAAGAGGTCCTACAGATGAGGTTTGGAGTCCATGGCCTGTGCACGTTCACCATCGTTGCGAATATCAAGAGTTAAACAGCAAAAATCCTCAGCTTATATCTACCAAGAAGTCAGTGCTGTTACTTGAGGAGGAGAGGGAAAATGTACGGCGAGCAAACAGCGCTGCAGAACAGCTTACGAGGATTTTCCATCCAGCCACTTCTTCCAGCCGGGGAACCAGTGAGTGACAGCACCCCCCACCAACGAAATTCAAGGCAGAATTACATTGCCCGAGCCCAGATTAGCTAATCAGGTTATGAATCAGCAGGAAACCTCTGGGAAACCAATAGCTGGAGGCACTTGAAGATGCTCAAGCAGCTCGGGAGACTGTTGATTGAGGCACCTACAGCGTGTCACTCCCTCGCAGCCATGCTGGGCTGCGTGCGCGCTGGGGTCCTGACTCCTAGCTGGCCACAAAGATGCTTTTGTGAGCCATCTCTGCTGGGAAGTTAATGAGAGCAGGAGTCGGGGAGGCTCGGAGGCGGCTTCCTCTGCTCACGCCCGGAGGGCAATCAGAGGAGGGTATTGTGGCAGTGGTGGCTCGGGGCTGAGCAGGAGCCTGAAGCTGGATCTCCCCAGCCTGAACAGAAACTTGCTTTTAGGAGAATAGGGACTTGCTGTGACTCCAGCCCTGTAGTGTGGAGCAGCGAGGGGGACCCCTGAGGCCACGGCCATCTAGGTCACTGAGGAGCAAACGCTTTCATGATGGTCATCACCTCCTGGCCTCAAATGCTGGAGCTGAGACAGCTTGTGGGGCACACACAGGACGTGCTGACTAACCAGAACACACCGGGACTACTCACCCGGCCTCCTTTTGCTAGCGTAAAACAACTCACTCAAACACTTCCCAGCTTGAAAGAATTTCTCATATCATTTTAAATTCCAGGAAAGGTATCTCCCTGGGGAACGGTTGTGGCAGCTGCTTGCTCTTTCCTCTCATTGCTGAGGGCCACATCCACACCCAGAGCCACCTCCCTGCTCTTTCCTTTCTTGGAGTGGTGGCTGCTGCTCAGTCCAACAATGTCCCCCTTACAATAAATCCTTTCATGTCTCTGTTTCTCCCTGGAATTGCACCACTTTTTGTTTTGTTTTGTTTTGTTTTCTTTTTTGTTCCCTTCCCCTTTGCTCCTGATTTTTTACCTCATGCCCTCTGGATATCGTTTACGTGACAAAACATCAAACCCCAAGCCCTGACCGCTTGCGGTCATTAAAAATCCCATGGCAGTTTTGGGGAAGGCTCCAATTTGGCTAATTACATTCTGCCATAAATATCCCCCTGCAGTTTTAATTGGGTATGGTGTTCTTCATTTCCTGCCCGTACCAGTTGGGTGGTGTTGCTCCCCGTTATTACATAGCCATTGTATTTCACCCCAGAGGTGGCCACCAGTTGGTAGCAGCGGTGCTAGGAATAGCTCCTTCTCCAGCCTACCAGTAACGCCTAATCCTGAGCCTACTGCAATGAAAAAGAGTAAATCTGAAGGAGAGGAGAAGCTGCTTCAGCTCTGTAACATCTGGAGGAGATCCAGCAGCTGCCCGTTGGCCAAAGGGCCATGACAGGAGCAAATTTGGCCCTGCTGAAGGGAAAGAGCCATCCCCAACTAGCAGAGAGGTCATGGAGGAGTCCTGCCCGCACGTGAAACCACAGCAAAGGCTCTGGTCTCGTAATACCTTTCCTTGATGCTAAATGAATAATAATAATTATTCTTTTAAACCAAGGTTAGTAGGCGTCCCTGGGAACAATGTGGCATTACTGCCTGTCCTTTCTTTGTTCCAAACTGTTGAAAAACAGTCCGGCTGCATTGTGGAGGGAGGGCAGATGGTTATCTCCACTCAGCAGCAAAATCTTTTGGCTATATTAATGGCAGGAGGGCTGTTCCCTGCAACTCAGCATCCTCCCTCGACAGGAGAGAGCCCGTATAGATGTTAACGCTGAATAACGACAGAATGGAAAAGGAGGGTGAGACTTGGATGTGGAAGAGGAAAGATTTTTCTAAAGGCTGTAAGCAGCAAATAGGAACCAGTTGCTGAGGCGAAGTCATGTTTGGCAGGTCTTGGACTCCAAATGGTCACATCCCAGCTGAAGAAACTAATCAATGGATTCCTTCCATGCCTTCTGCGAACACTGAGCCATTGAGCGGCTCAGCTGGAGTTCAGAGCCAGGGCTTTCATGTTGCAGGCTCTGAAGTGAACACAAATTAAGGCGGCTGCAAGGACGGAGTTGAGTTTGATGGAAGGATTCAGCTGCCCTGGGAGGAAATCTCTGTCTGCAGCTTCTCTATTCTTTGCCTCCACTTCGAGGCTTTTTTGTCCTGGTGCTACGTTTGGAAGCGTTTCTGGTTTCCCCGCACGTAGGGGCTGCCACACATTGCACAAGCAAAATGAAACCAAAGTTTTGTGAGGCAGGGGAGCAGAGGAGCTCAGAGCTTCACTTCAGCCATGCTGCCTCAAGCTGTGCCTTAGTGTCATCGGCTTTGTGAGATCAGGGCTGAGCCAGGATGCCAAAAGCATGCGTGTGTTTGCTAATAAAAAATGTACAGGCTGTGAGAAAGACCTTTGTTAGAGCTTTAGTACTGGTCCAGAAGAGAAGGAGCCCCATTACAGGTGCACTGGAGTTCAGCCAGTCTTCAAGACCACAACACTTGCAGGAGAGGCTGAACCAATTGCATCGGCCCATGGGAGCAAGGCTAGAGCACAAGGCAGCCACTACCTCCTCTGATGCCTCTTAATCCCACCATCTCTGCTCACAAAAGCCTTCTCCTATGTGGCATCATCAGCATCTGCTTGGGTGAGCTCCCACAACCTCACGATGCTCTTCCCCTCCTGTTCAAGGCTGGGGATTGTGGTTTGCTGCGCTCGCTCTGAGCGGGGCGGATTCTTGAGCACCGTCAAATTAAGCGGGGAATGCTCAGGTCATTGCAATGCAGTTGGGACCGCAGGTGCACTGGTCCCCCCCCACCAGCTCACACCCCCACGCGCTCTCTCCCAGCGCGGGATCGCAGCCTGCCTGAGCACAAGCTCGCCCAGGGGTCTGCAGCGCACCGAGAGAGGTGTAGGAAGGGAAAGATTGTTGGGCTGCGATAACTGCATCGGGTTTCTCTTCCCAAGGCTGCTCTGGAAGGGTTCGTGCAAAAAGGCAGCTGTTTCTCCTGACTCTCCTTTTGCCTTTCAACTGGGAACGTTTTGCTAAATCTCCTCTCTCTAGTTTCTCCCTTCAATCATTGTTGTCCATCCCGCGTGGGGAAGAGGGGGAAGAAACCCAAACCGAAGGGCAGGTGCAAGCCCGTTATCCTGCGTGGGGAGAGGCAACGGGGACCAAGCTTTCCCACTTTTGGATTTCCAGGTTCGTTCCTGGGGGTAGGTTTCAAACCAAGGACACCCCCAACCCAAGTTTCAAGCCTCCTGCTCTGCCTGAGCACAGCTCAGGTTCTGCAAAGCACACAGGAATCAGTGGTGGGAGGTTATATGTTGGTCACACAGCAGATCACTGGTCCTGCTCCACTGCTGCAGGAATAGGTTGACCATAACTGAGCTTGCAAGTAAACTGGGAACACGATTGCCTGTCAAATTGGAAATGTGAGTGCTTGTGGATGAGTGAGGTGCCTGAAAGATGAACTTTTGTCTGGAGCTAACTGCCTGCTGGCCTTTGCCAGCTCTCAAACTTCCTGCTGGCTGCATCTTGAGCTATCCACTCGGGTAAAATCGGCTGCTTGTGCGAGCCAGAATCAGGCTCTTGATTTCTGGCCCCGGCACCTCTCAGCTTCTTTTAGTCACATGAACTTTCCTTCTATAAATATGCCTTAGGCGGCCGAGAAAGGCAGTGCTGAAGCAGCTCGAAATAATCCTGAGCTGCAACGTTTGCATCTGCAGCTCATCTTTCAGTGTTTGCAGGTTTCAGTGGTGTTCACAAGCAGGACCCTGGTTCATCCTACGGGTTAGGAGTAGCCTTGGACCCCTGGGGCTGTCCCACGTGGCTGCCCTCTGCCCCCCATTGCAGCCGGCATGTTCATTTGAGCCCATCTTTGATCAGAGCAGCCCAGTCTCTGACAGTGTGTTGGAGACTGTTAAGACTTTCGGAGTGAGAGAACCACAAGAGCTGGTTGCTAATGATTTTTTTTTTTTTTTTTAAACACTTGTACCGGTAAATTGACATCTGTGAGTCATAATCTCACTCCTGCTCTACCGTTTGTGGTCTGAAGTTTGCGTTACCTAAATATAATAAAGCACATTTCATGTGAAAAACGATATTCTTCTGTTAACTTCACACCATGCTGGTGTGATACTCATCTTGCATCTTTAAGATGCTTTTTACCCAGTCAGTTCCCAAACCTGTTGAGCCTCCCACCTGTAGGAAGCCTGTGAACCACTCCTGGCCGTCACCCATTGCCACACAACCGACTGCTTGTGCACACACACGCTGGCCTGACTGTACCCCTACCTTTGTATGCACTTGCAGGTGGGAGAGGATCCCAGTCCTGGTGATATGAGTGTGAAGGGGTGAAGGGAGCGTGAAAGGCAGCAGTTTGTGGCGAGACAGGCAAGGTGAAGGCAAAACTGTCTCGGTTTCAAGAACCACTGGTTTTTGGCAGGCCACCGTGGCTCCGGCTCAGGGCTGCCTGCAGCTTTTTCCCGTGCTAAAACTGCAATTCTCTTTTCCCTTCGAGTTTCGGGGCTGGGATGAAAGCAGAGGTTGTAGACGGAGAGGCAGCAGCACCCAGCTTTGTGCTGGACACGCTGAGACCCCTCCTCCATCACCCCGAACCCCCCATCCTCCTACACCCCCATCACGCTGCATTCCCATCACCTCAAATCCCTCACCACCCTGCATCCTCCATCACCCCATACCCTCCATCACCCCGCATCCCTCATCCCCCCGGGGACTTCTCGCCCCTCCCGGAACCCACCGCTTCCCCCGGACCCCGGGGCAGCGCCGACTCCGCTCCCCGCGGCGCCGGGTGCCGGGGCCGCCTCCGGGGCGGGGGCAGGCGGGTCCCTCCCCGCCGCTGTCACTGCTCGGGGGCGGCCCAGCGCCCACCCCTCGGCGGCTCAGCCCGGGCCGGGGCGGCGGCGGCGGCGAGGGCCGGGGGGACGGGCGGAGCGAGCGGAGCGCAGCGGAGCAGCAGCGAGGGAGCGCGGAAGGGGCGGCGGAGGAGCGGAGCGGAGCGGCAGAGAGGAGCGAGGGAGCGCGGAAGGAAGGAAGAAGGAAGGAAAGAAGGAAGGAAGGAAGGAAGGAAGGAAAGAGGAGGAGGAAGAAGAGGAGGAGGAGGAGGAGGAGGAGGGAGGGAGGCAGGCAGGCGCCCGGCCGCCGCTGCCCCGGGCGCCCAGCTCCGCGCACGGCACGGGGCTCAGCCGCCGCCGCCGCCGCCCCCCTCCCGGTCCCGGTGCGACGCCCCCGCGGGGCTGCCCCAGCCATGAAGGCGGCGGTGGATCTGACCATCATCAAGACGGAGAAGGTGGACATCGAGCTCTTCCCGTCCCCCGGTGAGCGCCCTGCCCTGCCCTGTCCTCCCCATGTCCCGTCCCCCACCCTCGCCGGGGATCCCTTCTCCCCCTTTTTTGCGCAGCGAGGCCGGTGATGGACAAATATCTGGCCGGTGTGAGGTTTGGCGGTTTTGTTTGGGGGGGTATCTTTGGGAAGGGACCACGAAACGCACCCCCCCGGGCGGCAGCGGAGCGGCCCCGCCCGGGCTCTGCCGCCCGGCCCCGCGCTCCCCCCCGGGCTCTGCCCCGGCCCTGCCCCGCAGCACCGCCGGGGGAAGACGAACTTGCTTCCCGAGCAGTTTTAAGACTTTCCATCTCCCCCCCCCTCCTTCTCTTCAAAAACAACCCGTCTCTTCTCCAGTCTCCTTTTCTCATCCTCGCGGGGATGTAGACAGGCTGGGAGGCAGGAGAGATGCAGTCGCATGAGGTTTTTGGGGTGTTTTTTGCGAGCTTTCTGGGACACCCCCACCTTTTCCCGGTGGGACAAGCAGCCCTGCACAAGCTCCTTATCTGGGGTGTGCGTTCCCCCCATCCCTCGCTGGAAATGTCTTGTGTGGTCCAAGCATTCCTGGGGTTTGGGGATACAAAACTCCAGCGGTACCTCCTTTAGATTTACCACGTTTAAAACAGCTAAGCCCCCTGCTTTGATTTTTATTATGGGTTTTTGTTTTTTTTTCCCCTTTGGAGCCGGAGAAATGGGTGGAGGAAGGGTGCGGGAGCAATCGGAGGAGATAGCAACATGTTACTGAAACGAGGTGTGGGGTTTTTGTTGTTGTTGTGCTAAGTTTAGCTGCTGCTGGCTGTGGTCGATGCTAATAGTTGAGCCTTTACCATCTTAAGTGCCATTCGCATACTGATGTTTGCTGACCCCAGACGCTTAACTGGTTTCAGCCTTGCTCAGTCGAGGTAGAGGATGGGGCTCGGAGACCCTGCAGGGAGAAAAACTCATTCTGTGTACAAGGGAAGGTGAAATGAATCCTGTTGCTTCATCTCTCCCTGCTGCAGTTCCCACTGCGCCGAAGCGGATTTTGTGCAGCGCTGGTGCCGTGGAGAAAATCAAATTAGAGTCCTGTGTTTCTTTGCCACTTAGCCAGTTTCTAGGAATCCCAGAAAGGGGGCTCAGCCTCTGCCAGGAGATGGGATTTCAGGCTGTGTGTTGGAAAGAAAATGACAGCTGACTGCTGGAGAGCAAGAAGGGCCAGAGCGGTGCAGGGATTGGCGCTCAGACTTAAAATAGGTGCTGGTGTAGGATCATCTCTTCTGTACAGAGGTTGGCACATGCCCGGGGTATCTGCTACTCATGGGCTACACAGGGAGAGTGAGTGGCCTTTGTATGATCCATCTTCCCACTCAGCCTGGTGGGGAGAGGACCCGGTCACCAGTGGCAGCTATTTTGGTGCTGGTTGCCTCTGGCAGCCAGCCTGAGCCTGGCTTTTAGGAGTGGGCTCAGAAGGGCCACACTTCAAAATGCAACGGGGCCACTGAAGATGGTTTTCCAAAGCACCTATGCAGGTTAAACGAGAGGCTCTGGTGGAGCTGAGGACCTGCTCATGCCTATTTCCTACAGCTTCGGTTAAAAGACTGTTTACTGGACACTCATTCCTGCACTTCAGCTTCTGACAACAGCCTGTTTTCTTGCAGGGCAAGAAAACGGGCTAGGAGGAAACTCCTGGTCCATTGGGGAAGGGCTTGGGGGGATGTGGGGGGGTTGTTTTTCTGGTTAAATTTACGCTGTCTCCTGGCACCGGTGAGAGAATGTTGCAGAGATGTCTGTGTTGTGTAGGTGTTTGAGCATTGGATCGATGGAAATGAGGAGGACTAGTGTTTCACCCGGCCTTAAGTTCATTTTCTTCTCTCCCCGAAAGCTGTTTTTTGCAGCTTATGTCAGCCAGCAATTTTTAGAGTTGACCCAAAGTTTCAACTTTGGCAGGAAGAGCACTGAAAAACAAAACAAAACAAAACAAAACAATAAACACCCAAAAAGGTAAAAAAGAGCTGACTCCCTCTCAACTTCAGCTGCCGTCGCTTCTGTTTTGGTGGCTGCGCTAACGCTGTGAGCCAGAAAGGTCAGTGTTGTCAATTAGCTGGCTTAACCTCATTTCCCCTCGAACTTTTCAGAGAATGCTGAAGCTTTCTTGCTTGGTCAGATTGATGTGGAGAGAAGGGGTGTGGATGCTGCTGGGTTCTGGCAGCCAGCACCGCCATGGGTAGAGGATGTAACTTTTCTCTGTTTTCTGAGGATTGAACTGCTCTCTGATGGTTCTTTCAGCCTGTCGTCTTGAATCTGCCACCAAATGTATCCTTCATTTCAAAATGGGCATTTTGAAGGATTCCAGCTCCTCCTTCCTTTCCACTCCAGTGAGCAGCAAAGCAGATTTGCTTCACGGTATCCATAGGGTTAACCTTACGCAGGGGAGAGTCGTTGCTGCCCTAGGTTTTCAGTTGTGCAAAGATGTTTAATGTGCCAGGTGCTTGATGCCCCATAAAACTGCAGAGAGAGATGCACTGGTCACACAGTCCCGTGCCCTGAAATAAAACCCAGCTCCAACCCACGCGGGTAGAAGTGAGATGGGATTTGTGGTGTGTTCAAGGGATTTAAAAATAACCCAAAAGAGATGGGAAGTTGTACAAAGCTTCCAAAGCCAAATTCACCCCCCTGGCCCAGATGTTGCCAGTGGGAATGAGTGTGATGAGTAGGTCAGGAGGCAAAAAAACCACAGTGGTGGGCTTCTGTTTCCATAAACAGGTTGTATGTACGTGGGTTTTCATTTTAGGGGTTGATAAAGTAGAGGAAACATCACTGCTGATTGCAGATATATGCCTGCTCCACCGGTGGGTTGGTGGGACTTGTTTACTGCCTTATTTTTTGGACAGTAAAAACCCAAAACATGGGAAAATCCACCCTAACTGTCTGACTGGTAAGCGCTGCCCTCCCCACGTGAGTCTGTTTTCTCCTGTTCTGCGAAGCTCTGTCTGCACTCTGTGCTCAGAGCTAAAAGCAGCAGCTCCTCAGCCCTTGCTGGAAGCTGGTTGTGTGGAATTGAGACTCCTGAGAGATAACGACATTTCTTACTAATGAAGCTGCTGATTTGCTTCCCCCGAGGCTTCCCAGAAGGTGCTGGGAAAGGGCTATAATGGTGCTGCTGGTGGTGATGCTGGGCAGGATCCTCCTGCATCCACTCCCCTCTCTCTGGAGGTGTGTTATGGGCGTGCTGGTGGATTCCTTCCTGCCCAGCATGAAGAGAGGACTCTCTCTGTGCACATGAAGGTGTAGAAATCCCAACTGCAGAAGGACCCCTTGCCATTCAGCTCTTCCCATGCGTACCCTAAAGACAGCTGGGACACAGACGTGTTGTTTCCATCGGCCTGTGCGTGGGTGGCATCCCAGGGGTGTATTTTTATCTGGCAAGAGCCTTTCCCTCTGTTTTAAGCTTTGGGACAACGTCGGGTCAGGGCCGAAGCAAGATTTCTCCTGCTGTGGTTGCTGTGGGGAAGCGAACAGCTTCTGCACAGCGTATATTTGGATGTAGGATCTGCTGCTTCCCCTTTCTATAGCCAGGTCAAGCATTTCTTTTTGTCCTTCGCTTTTGATGCAGGCAGATCAGGGGGGTTGCATCTAAAATGAGCCTTCTGGCAAATGCATCCCCTCCTTGGCAGTGTCTTGCTGCTGGTCAAGTGCTTTATAGGTCTGAATGCATCTTTATGGTGGTTTGGGGATGGGATTCTTCATTCTTCCCTGTCTTGTCTGGGGAGGGCAAAGTTTCCAGCCATACCTTTGCTCCCAGGTCTTTATATATGTGCATGGAATAGGGTGAGACAGCTGGATCAGCCCCTTCAAGGGGAGTCAATTTGCTGAGCTGGCTGGGGATCAGGGTAGTGCACCGGGACTTGGACACATCTCTTCTAAAAGGGAGAAGGTTGGATCTTGTGTTGTCCTTGCCCAGCACTCAGGCTCCAGGCTGGTCCCTACAGCCATGTCAGCTGCTGTGTGACTCAGTTTCCCCGCTCCTGTTAAGAAATCAGTCTTTTTTGGTGATTGGCACAGTCCTGTTTTTGCAGGTGGGCTGCAGTGATTTCAGGGATGCAGGGAATTGCGCCCAGCATCTTGCCGAATGCTTTTGCTTCTGCAGTTAACAGCAAAGGTGAGAGCTGGGCTTTGGCTGTGGATTGCTCTGTTTGGGCATGAATCATCTGCCAACAAGGGTGAGACTCTAATAAATGGAGGGCTTTGGGCTCCTCTGGCATTTTCCGTGCTGATTGCCTGTGGAGGAGGTGAGAATCTGAACTGAAAAAGAACAATTATCTTTCTATGCACTTACAAAATGCCCATTACTGTGGTATCCAGCTAGGATGGGGGAATGAGGGTTTCCCAGGAGGGAGGGGCCTGTCTGCACCTGGCTGCCACCAGCTCCAGCTTTTTCACTCTTGACTTCTGCCTACTTTAGTGACAAAGCTGTGAAAAGAGGTGGAAAGAGGAGAGGGGGCAGCTCCAGAGACCTTTCCTTCAGGGATACACCTACTAAAGCCCAGCCCTGACTGTACAGTTTTAACCTGGCTCCAGGGAGGGAGATTTCCAGGCGAGAGCACCAAAGCCCCATCCCTTCCACTTTTTCATCATAAACTCCCCAAAAGCATGTCACAAACTGTGTAATTACAGTGTTGTTACACGAAGCAGCCGCTAATTTGCCGTGTAATTACAGCGTGCCTTGCTTCCATAGGCCGTAGAAGATGAAGAAGGGGTAGAGCAGTCTCGTTGCTGGAATGCTGTGCTCAAGCTCGCCAAAGCGAGCGCGACCAGCGCCCCGCGTGCCCTCCCGTGCTCCCAAATCCATCACAGATTGCTTGGCGGGCAGGTGACAAGTAGCTGGAGCCAGCTTTTGGGAATGCTGCTGGGAAAAAGAGGTGATGGCATCCTCCTGGAGAGATCCCTGACATGTGGCTCAGCTTGGGGGGGGGGACACGATGACACAACAGGGATGAAGTTTCAAGAGCAAGGGTTGTCCCATTTTTATACCTCAGGATGGTGGTTTGATGCTGGAGGCAGAATGGAAGATGGCTTGGGGTTGTCAGAAGGCGCTGTTTTGTTGAGAGCAGATAGATCTCAGGCACTTGGGGAAGAAGGAGACCAGACTTTTTTGTCTGAATACGGTTTAGGGGTGTAAACTTGGAGTTCTGTCACCCCAAATGGTTGGTTTTGGTTGTGGCACAAGTATCAGCTGGGATTTTGGGGAAGAAAGGAACAAATCCAGGTGGATTTGTCCTGGAAGGTCTTTTCCTTTTTGCTGGTCTGTGCATGGGCACAAGGTGAGAAAATTGCATGACTTAGGAGTGTAATTCATTCCTGTCCCTGGAAGGGATCTGGAGGATGGAGAAGATGGCATCTCCCAGGCTTTGAAACTTTGCTTGGGGGAAGACCTGTGCTTGGTAGGATGGTGCCAGTGGACTAGTTGAGATGAATGAGGGGCTGAGCTGCCTTTCTTGAGCAGGAAAATGCCCCTGGAGCCAGGGAGTGACTCTTTCTCTCCCTGGGAAGTTGGGGCATCCCCACAGAAACTGGGATCTTCCTTAGGGCTGCAAAATTGTGCCTCTGTCGGTCAAGACCTGACTCCTCACCTTGGCTTTTGGGCTGTGAATTAGAGGCCGGTTTGTAGCTCATCCAACTCTGCAGCTCCCCCAAAGCTGGGGCTATATGCTCTGATCCAGTGCAAAAGCCTCAGCGCTGCCAGAAGCCAGTGGGACAAATCTGTAGCTGATATAAACTCTGCAGCTGCCGCGCAGCCAAAAATTTGGCCTCGTATCCCCCCCCCTTTTCTTTTTTTTTTTTTAAACCCACGACACAGTTACACATCTCAGCTCTTTTGTTCCTCTTCCGTGACTAAGCTGCTCGCTGCCTGTGTTTCTTCTGTATTTTTTTTCCTTCATTGTGTAGTTTATAATCTTCCAACTAGACACAGAAAGAAAAAAAAAATTGTTTTCAGTGCTGGCCAAGGCGGCTCTGGTTTGGCTGGCGTGGGGCCATGCTTACATCTCCAGTCAAAATACTGCTGGTTAAACAATAAATATTTATTGATTCTTCTACAAGCTCCTACATTTTTCCCAGGTGCAGTGGAATTTGGGGTAGGGGGGGTGAGGGGGGTGCTACTTGAGTCCTGCTGATGGCAAAATGCTGAGATGGCTCCAGAGATAACGGCTCTCTAAGTGATCTCGGATGATGAAGCGAAGGTGACCCTTGCAAAGCTGGGTTCAGTTCCATGTGGATCTGCTCTCTTCTGTCTGTCTGTCCCAGATCTGTGCCTGTCACTGCTGTAGGCGTTGGTGGTAATTATCTGAAAATATGCAAACCATAGAATGGTTTGGGTTGGAAGGGACCTTAAAGATCATCTTGTTCCAACCTTCTGCCATGGGCAGGGGCACCTCCCACTGGACCACGTTGCTCAAAGCCCCATCCAACCTGGTCCTGAACACATCCAGGAATGGAGCATCCACAGCTTCCCTGGGCAACCTGTGCCAGCCTCTCACCACCCTCAGACTGAAGAGCTTCTGCCTCATTTCTAATCCAAATCTTCAGTCTGAAGCCATCACCCCTCATCCTATCAAGCAGCTTTACCTGCCTCCTTGACCACTGGAGGACCTCACATCCCAAGGGGATACACAAGTCCAGGGAGATGACAAGAAAACTAAAAAAAAAAAAAAAAAAAATCAAATCAGGGTGGTTTCAGTTTGTAATTTGGTGAAAAAAAAAAAAAAAAAACAACTCAGCCTTTGTGTCTCGATTGTAGGCAGCCCCCGCTCGGGAAGCCTCTAACGCTAAACAGGCTGCAAATGTTCGCATGCAAAGGCTGAGCCGCTGCAGGGCTGCGGGTGTTTAGATGAAGGCGAAGCTCTCGCCGCTCGCCTTCAAAAGCGCTCGAAGTTCTGCTCCCTTCTGCAAGGTGGTGGGTGGCTCAGAGTAACTTTTGGTTTATTTCACCCTTGGATAGGGGGTGGGGAGGAGACTCTGAGCTCGCCTCCGTTGCTCTCCTCTTTCTGAACCGTGAGATGAAACTGCGGATTTTTGTGCTGAGGGGTTTTTTAGTTTGCGGTCCACTGGCAAAAATCAGAGATGTGATTTGCTCTTCTCTCCCGTGAACAGCAGCAGGTCACCGGGGCAATGTCTCTCCGTGGAGGACAGGGCAGGTGATACATTATTCTTGCTGACCGTGCAGCAAGTTTGAGGGGTTCCTGTTGTTGGATGCTCTGCTGGTGCAGCTCAGCCTTTCAGTCCTGCCTCTGGTCCCCGTTGCCACGCAGCCTGTGGAGGAATAAAACCCGCCAGAAAAAATACAACAAATTCAAGAAAGAAAGAGCATCTTTCTTTTGCAGAGTGGCAAGTCCCCTCATTTCTGTGGCTCCCTCTGGTTTGGGAATGAGAGCTGGAGATCAGAGGTCACTCAGCCCTCAGCTATTTGCCGCGTGCTGGCGGCAGCCCCTGTTGTGGATCGGGATGTGCAAAGTCGCAGGGCTCTGTCTGGATCTGAGCCAGTCGTGCTCTGGGGCTGTAATTCCCATCCCCATCATCTCACGGCTGGTGTTGGACACAACAGCCATCCCCTCCTCCAGCAGTCCCTGCTGTTCCAGCTTTTTTGCTCCTCTTTTTTATCAACCCAGAAGAGACAGAAACCTGCATCTCAGGTGGCTGGTGCAGAACCCCCAGCGTTATTCAGACTGCAACAAGTGTCCGGTGGGCTGAGCTGTGCTGGCTCCACATCCCCCAGCCCCCTGGGTGGGTTTGCTCTCTTGTAGGAAGGACGTGGCTGTGCCTAGGAAGCTGAAGACCAGGTTACTGGAGTGGCTGTGGAGCTCCAAGCCGGTTCCTAACCCCGATTTGGAGCTTGCTAATGAACGAAACACATTTTCTTATACGGAGGGGATTTTAAATTGGCTCCACATGGATTATGTACGTTGTCGCACTTTCCCGGAGGGTGATGGCATGAGTAGGAATGTGGGTTTGATGAAAGAAGCCAGACACTGAGTCAAAAGCGGAGCGGCTCCCCCCGCGTTCGCCTCCCCGTGCCCCCTCTTCCCCCCCCAGCTCATTTCAAATACTTGACGTGATTCCAAGGCATTCTTCAGATGGCTGGTGGGGAGTGCACGAGAAGCCAGCTAGTGGGACTTTGCTTTTTTTAGAATCCAGCGTGGTTTTGGGGCCTCTGACCCCAAAAGATATTGAGGAAAGGCTCGATGAGACTTGGTTTTAGGGGAAACTGAGGCACAGCAGCCCTCCTTACACTGTAGCAGGGATGTGGGAGCATCCCTGGCCGTGTGCTCCAGGTCTCCCTCTGCTTGTAATATTTAGGTTTTCTTATGGTCTGTTTAATCTGTACCACGCCCCTCTGGCTCCTCACAGCACCAGGCAGGCCAGGACCCATCTGCCTTTCGGCATTTCCAGTTTGGGTGTACTGGTTGACTCTGATTTGAGGTGGGAGCTGGACTCGGGGTGGGGGGTGAGTTGCACAGCAGGACAAGGGCTGTGTGTCCTCATGGTGGCTGGAGCCCTGGGCTGGGATTTCCACTGGGATGTCTTTGGAGGTCTCTGGATAAAACTGCTGACTAAGGAAAAGCTGCCACTGATGTTGCATCCAATAGAGCCCCAAAACTGGAACCAGACACTGGGAAGTGCTTTGGGGTTTGTTTTCTGTTGCTTTCCCTGCCACCCTTCAGTACCATCTATCACAGTAATCAAAATGTGGCTTTTTGACCCACATGAAAGTTATTTTTTTCGTGGGTGTCTGCACGTGTCTGTGCAAACCCACTTGATTTTGGTCAGTGTTCTGGGAGCAGCGAGGGGCTGGTTGTTTTGTTTGTGTTTTTTACCTTTTAGTTTTGAGAAATTGTTTACCAGAACCTGAACCATCAGAAGAAACAACTTGCAATAGCTGAGTACTCCTGCCTTTTTCCACTGGAAAATTAAAATAAGATGTAGCAGAACACGTGAAATTTGGGTCTTTTTCTTCTTCTTTTTTTTTTTCCCCCCCTTCTTTTTGTTACACAGTATTGTTAGAAGTGGCTTTAAAATGCTATGCCAAGTGCTTTCTCTTTTAAAACGCTCAAGGCATGTTACCCAACCGCTCCCTCTCTCCAGACCGCTTCGTGAGGTCAGCAAACGCAATTCCTCCTCGTTTACAGCCAGAAATGGGGGAAAACTCATTTACTCAACCCCCAGCACCAGCCACAGGCAGCAGATGAAGCCGGCAGGTCTGTAGCAGCATCGTGGCTCCTCATTTTGTGCCCCTGACTCCGTGACGTTTCCCGGAGCCGTCCTTTTGAAGGGATGCGAAGAAATTTGGGCTTGATGTCAGAGGGCTGTCCCTGGTTCTGGGAAGCCCGGAGTCGCTGAGGCGCTGGGAAAGTTTCGCTTTCCAGCGTCACCAGTGGGGTTTCGGAGCTGTCACGGTAGCCGTGGCCCGGCGGGGTGGTTAGTCACTGGGGCTGGTTTCCATCCCTTTAAGCGGCTCCAGATTTGAAGCTGGCTCTCGAGCTTACAACTTGAAAGGCCCCGGCTGTGCGCCTGGTTTGCCTTCGAGCTGGATGACTCGCGCGCGTTCCTGCTTTCAAACGGCCGAGCCCCGAGCAGCCGGGGCCATATGGATCCTATAGAGTGACCTGGCTGCCCATACATCAACAAGGAGAGGAGGGAAGGGGGCAGGGAGTAGGGGGGTGTCCCTGCTCTGAGCTGGTCCTGGGCTGGACCAGCCTTCTTGTTGCTAGCCCAAGGTGTTTGGCATCTTCAGGCTTTGACCGTGGGCTGCTCCATCCTTGGCGTCCCCAGGAGTTGGCTGGCTGCAAGCACTCCCTGAAAGCTGGAGTTGGGCCTCATAAAAAAAGTTAAAGAAATAAAAAAAACAAACAGAAGGAGGGCGGGAAAAAAAAACCCCAAAAAACCCCAGAGGAGAAGAAGAAGAAGAAAAGCAAAGAGGAGGGATAATGTGCCTTTAAAGAGCCGTGCGCCAGCGTGTGTAACTGCGCTCGTTAATCCGGTGACTAATTCGGTGCCTTGCAAAGCAGCAGTGAAGCTGGCTGCCAAACCGGGCTGCGTCCTGGGCTGAAGGCTCAAGGAGTCATCGGGTCCCCTCCCTCCTTTCATCGGCGCCATTCCCCCTCCCTCCCCCCCCTCCTCCCCAGCCACCCCACCGCTCCCCATGGCAATTTATTTACTCATCTGGAGGGCACAGCCCCGGCGGTCTCTTGACTCAGCAGTCCGGGGCCGATGGGAGCCGCGGGAGCAAATTCCAGGCAAGAAATAATCTCATGACTTGTCTCGGAAAAGATTGCTCCGAAAAGATCCCCTTACGGTCACGGAGCTCTCCGTGCCCGCCCCTCCAGCAGAGCCCTGACCAGGCTCCTGATTTCCCAACCTCGGGGAGCTGGGGCAGGCGGCCAAGGCAGCCCGGGGGGACTCGGTTGGACTTTTCTCCTTTGGAAAAAGAGGGATGGATTCAGAGCTGGTGCCTGTTCCCCACCCCGGGGCACCGGGTTGTGGGGAGCTGGAGCTGGTTTGACAGGGCAGGGAGCCCAGAGTTTGGGGTTGTGTTGATTTTTGGGTTAATCCTCCTTTTCCTTCCCCCGCTTCCCAGGGAGGGGTTTAAACCCTTTCTTGGTCCCCAGGCACTCTCAGTTCTTCCGTCAGGGTTTTTGCTCAGCCACTGGCATTGCCCTCAGCAAGGCTGGCTCTGGGGTTGACTCATGAGTTGTATTGTTGCCTTTTTTTTTGCCTCTTGGCTTTTTTTTCATCCTCCTTGTCACTCTCACCCTGGCCTTTTTTCCCTACCTCCTCCCTGTCCAGCATCCCTCGAGCCCCATCCGCCTTTTGAAGGCACTTTGGGAGGTCTGGTCCCATGCCCTGTGCGTGACCATGGGCTCTGGGGATGGGATTAGTCCATGTTGAGAGTGGAGGATCTCTGTAAACCTGCTTTTCTTTGGGAGGAAGGCTGGTCCCGTGGGTGGGCAGGGCTCCTGAGTTTACAGCTTTCGTACCTCCTTCTTGACTGGGATCAAGGCTCAGGAGCACACGGCTCCTGGGACTGTGACCACAGAGATGCAGGTCTCTGAGGGCATCTTGCACGCTGGAAGGGTTCTCATCCACCATGAGATGGTGGTGCCCACGCTGCCTTTTGAGATGAAGGTGCCTGGGGAGAGGAACCAGCCTGTGGCTTCTGCTCCCCATATACTTATGGTTTCACCCCAGCCCTTAAGCAGCAGGAGCTCAAGGCCAAGCCACCGAGGGCAGCAGGGAGACTCGCACCCCCGAGCCACCCATCCAGGGCCCTGCAGAAGCTCCTCCAAGCTCGTTACGGTTGCTGGAGGATTCCCAGAGTTCCTGGCAAGGGCTCTCAGCTCTTGAGTCGCCCAATGACACCCCCTCCACCCCCTCCTCCATTTATGTCTCCTCCTAATAGCCTCTTGGCCTGAGCAGCCGAATTCAATCAGCCCTTTCACCATCTGCTCCCAGGCACTTCTGCCGGGGAAGGCTCGGGGCCAGAGAGCCTGTAATTCCTTAATAGCTTCCGGATGCTGCGCGCGGGGTGGATGCGAGGGCCGCGAGTGTCTCAGCCTCTCTCCCCCCTGAGCCTTCGCTGAGCTTTCGAAGCTCAGTCTTCCTCTGGGCACATCTGAGCACCTTCAGCCACTGATTTATCCCAGCCTGCCGTTCCCTCTCCTGTCTCTCCAGGCTGAGGCCAATGGGTGACATAATCTCCATCCTGGACAATCCTTGACTCTGGGGTGGGGATGACTGAAACTGATGGTGCAGCCCAGCTCATCTTTTGCTGCTTTCCTCAGCTCAGTCCCACCTTCTTCAGCTCACTCCCACCTTCTTCATCTTCCCAGAGCTTTGTTTGGCCCAGTCTCTGCACTGGTCCCTTCCCCAGTGGGAAGTTCCAGAGAAGTCGGAGCTGGAAAAGACTTTCCTGGGGTTGTTTTGGAAAACTCTTGCTCTTGTGCATGGGGATGCTCAGAAAAGGCAAAACCCAGGAGCAATGTGCTCACCCTGGGACAGCTTTTCAGCTGCCAGGTGTGCTTGAGAAACCCCCTTTGTTCTTTGACTTCCTTTCTTTGTCTGCTTAAAATATCAGGAGAATCATTCCTGGGGTGTTGTGAAATGAAACTGGTTTGGCATTGGTGTTTCTGAGGCACTGGCACTGTCATGGACCAGACAGCTTTGCTTCCCAGGTTTCTCCTGGGGCCCTTTCTGGCCTCTGTCACTGGAAGACCTGAGAAGCTTGGCTCCCTCTCAGGGGACAGGGAGGTGAAGCAGTGTCAGGCCAGCAGGCAGCAGCACCCAGAGGTGGCCTTGTCCCTTGCCCCCAAGGCCAATGTGAGGCTGACCCTCACTGGCCTTGCCCCAGTGATACCTTTGCTTGCACGGCTTTCAGCCCAGCCAGGAAAAGCCTCAGAACAGAGGAGATGGGGCTGGCTCAGGCAGCAAAGCGAAGGGAGCAGGTCCTTTGCTTTGAGCATCTTCTGCCTCTTCCGTGCAGTTGGTTCTTTCTCCCTTCCTGAGAAACAACTCCATGCTGGGAGCTGCAGCTGGCGCAGGGGAGATGCTCGGGGTGTGCAGCAAATATTATGAGCTCCTTAGGGTTTGATTTCAGCTGCAGGGGGTTGGCGTGCGTGTTTGTGAGCTGCAGAGAGGGAGGAAAGATACTCAAGAGGAGGGGCCGAGGTACGTGCGAGTGCAAGTCTTCAGTGGCACTAAATCCAGTGATGCAAAGAGGTAACTCGGTATCTAGCGCAGGGGAATTGGAGGTATGTGGATCGTTACGCTCCCTGCCATCTCTTGGCAGCTGCTGGCAGAGTTGACTATTTACTCTAAAGAACTATAAATAATTCTGTTGATTAAAATGATTGATTATCCTCGGTCTAATATTATTTAGTCAGAGCAAACAGGGCTGTGATTTACCAGCCGCGCTCTGACCTCCCAACCCTGATCTGTTTACAAAAAGCCTGTGCAATTATTTGTTGTGATTTCAAAGCTAAATACCCTCATCTCCCCTCTTCTCCTTCGGTCACTGCAAAGACAAGCAGCCAGCTCAGCCTGATAAAGGAGGACCGACCCAGAGTCCTCGTGCACGGTGGCAGGTCCCTGGGCAGAAAGGGACGATGAGGTGGTGAGATGGGGACCTGAGTCCAACTCTTGGGCTTCTCCTTCTCCTCCACCTTGCTGGTTCACAGATTGAAGAACCACAGAATGTCTTTGGTTGGAAGAGACCTTCAAGATCATCCAGTCCAACCTTCAACACAACACTGCAAGCTCACCACCAAACCATGTCCCTGAGCACCAGGTCCACTCTTTAAAGCTTCTTCCACTATTTAAATGCCCCCAGGGATGGCGACTCCCCCACTGCCTTGGGCAGCCCATTCCAAGGTTTGATAACCCTTTCAGTGAAGAAATGTTTCCTACTATCCAGCCTAAACCTCCTCAAAAAAGAACCCCAGATGCTCTCAAAAGGCTAATATCAGAAGAAGGGCTTTCTCTGAGTAAGGCAGCAGCCGCCAACCCTCTGCCAGCCAGGGGGTTGTGATATGCTGCAACTTGCACCCTCCCATTGAGCAATCGGCCGCCTGTGGTTTTTTTGCCGGCTTGGCTGGCGTTGCCCCGGAGGGAAGGGCTGGCCAGGAAGGCTGAGGAGGTGGGGGTGGGACGGGGCAGGAATCTGCAGCTGCAGAGCGATGTGGCAAGCTTCGCCCCCGTGCCCTGCTGCCCTGGGGCAACCTGCGTGCTCGGGAGGTGACCTGGAACTGCCAAGGTTCCCTTCTCCATCGGCCCCATCCCTTCTTCATCTGTGCATCGTGTGGAGACGTCCTGGGTTTGAGGAATGCTGTAGGAATACCCGTGAGCACTTCCACTCCTGACCAATGTGGGCACCACCAGCGTGTCTCCCCAGCAGGTCCAAGCCCTTCCAGCTTTAACGAACGTTCTTGGTTTATGAATGAGAGAGCTGGAGAGTGGGGGAGAGTGACTTTGATGTGGAGGGAGATATTTTGGGGTTGAACATCATCCTAGCCTGAGGGCGCTTTGGACTTTATCCTGCCATGTGGTACCCTCGTGTCTGGCGTGACGTGGCATTGACTCAGCCTGGGGGCAAGGGCTAGGACACAGAGAGATCAGTTTATGCAGGACTTGGGCTGAAAATCAAGTGAAGGTTGGGGAATTCCTCAGGACAGGCAGATTGGAGGCGTTCGGCTGAGCGGCTGCATGTCTAATCCCTTCCTGAGGCTAGGATAATTGAAGCTCCCTTCCAGGACCAGTGGGCTCCCAGCAGCAGGGACATCTGTGGGGTCTGCCTGCATCAGGAGCGTGTCATATCATGGTGATGGGCAGCATAAAGAATTTATTTTTCCTTCTGGGCATGGAGTTGTTGCACGTGGCTGCGGAGACGCAGTGAAGCCATCCCGAGCTGTGAGGTCATGGGTAGCTGCTTACAAAGTGTGTTGGCATGACGCATTCTTCAGGTGAAGACTTAAAGGGGTTGGGATTCTCTTTGTGGGGTGATGAAAGAGCTCAATCTGAGTGAAGGTTCCTTGGCTCTTAGCCCTACTGCAAGGGGACAGCCCTGCCAAGAGATCTCAGCCTTCCCTTTTCACACTTCCCATCCCGACAGCATCTTCACGATGTGCTGCTGAGGAACCTCAACCCAGCCTCTCCAAATCTTGGCTCTCCTGTTTCTGGGAGGCCACCACGCGTGGTTTGGCAGCTCTGTCCTTCCCTGGAGCAAGCAGCTGGAGATCTTGGAGCTGAATCCCCACTGTGTGTTTGTCTGTATCCCTGGATGATGAAGGGGAGGTAGATGAACATCTGGAGGAGAGAAGTGCTCCACTGGAGCTGCTCTGGTGTGATTACAGTAGTAGTTTGGTAGCACCACGCAGGTGGTTTTGCAGCCCTGGGTAAATCTATGTCAGGATACTGGGTTGCATCCTTCTCTTGGGACAAACCTTCCAGTCACTTCACTCCTTCACTGAAGGTGCCAGAAATGGCATCATCAGCCAGAGATTTGAGGTGAGAACAGCAGAAATCCTGCTTTTCACCTGACATGTTCTCACAGATGATGGGAAGCACTGGGTGGGGATGACCTGGACCACTGTCTCCTCCGTGGGCTGCCAGAGCCCAGCCGTGGGTTTGCTTTGGGAGGGCCCAGGCCGTGCTCTTGCGGCGGTGGAAACCTCCAGGGCTGTGAAACCAGCACGGCCGTCCTTCCTTCCAGGGCTCCCAGCCCAGCCTGGAGTGAGGAATTTCAAGAGGCTTCTGGTCCCAGGCGTGAGCCATTCGAATACCTCGGGCACCCTTCCAAGAAGCAAATGAATATCTACTTGTTTGTTCGGTGGGGATCGCTGGGCTTTTGGAGGGCTTTGGTTTTTTTCATTTTATTATTTTTTTTTTCCTCATTGTCATTGAGCAATTTGAGCTTCGTTGCTGGGACTCGTGGTCTTGAGGGGGTTTAGCTACTTGTTTGCAGAGGAGCATCTCCCAGAGCTGAAGCACCGATGCGGGGCGGCTGACACGGGCATGACCCAGACCTGCTATTTACACTTGACCTCCTTTCAGTCGGGGCTGGGTGTCCATTACAGGCTTTCCTGAGCCCACCCAGTGCTCCCATGAGTGCGTGTGTGCCCGTGCATGGGGATTAGAGCTCTTTAGCAGCGCGGTTAGCGGGGATTAGAGCGAATTAGCAGCGGGGAAGCATGGCCCGTAGGCTTGCGCCGGGCGGGGAGCATCCTGCCAGCCCTGCTACGGGAGGGACCGAGGCCACCAAGCCTGAAAGGGAGATGCTCATCCTATCTCAGGGGCCACCCTGCCTTGTGGGCTTGTTCCATTGGGAAAAGCGGTGGGGTGAAGGGTGAGAAGAGGCTTTGGGAGTGGTTTGGGCACGTGGAGGTTGTTCCTTGACCTCCCTTCGGCTGCAGCCTCCTGGGCTGGCTGTCCAACCTGGGAGCTCAGCCTCCGCACGGGTTTAACTAACCCCGGTCTCTCTCGTCGGGCCGGCAGCTTCGGAACAGACTTGAGCAAGTTCGTAGTGGCGATGCTGTGAAATCTAAAGCGGCAGAAGCCGTTCTGAAGCTGAGTTGAGAGTTTGTGCCTTGGCTGGGGGATAGGGGGGGGTGTCACATTGAGTCAAGAGCGGTGCTGGAGCTAAACCACACCGGCCTCGTAGCGCAGCCCGACCGACCTCTGCTGTTGCTTTGTCTTGACGGAAAAATCTTTTTGCTGCCTGCTTTGCATAGTTGTAACGAGCATTGTCAAACCATGGCCACGTTCCCCAACCCCAGAGGTGGCCGCATCTCCCCCGTGCTTGCTTTTAGCCATCTGTGCTCCTTCCAGCAGCTGAAGTGGGGAGGACGGAGCTAAGCCCTCCACCGAGGGAAGCCCTGCTGCAGGAAGATGAGCCTTTCCCAGGATTGCAGCGAGCATTGACTCAAGCCCTGTGGTTTGGTTTAACTTCAGCCCAGGGGTTTCTTTAATGCTTCTTTCCCTCCTCTCCCCCACAAAAGCCAGGGAGGACCAAGCGAGCTGCTGTTCCCCTGTGAGCTCCTGGGACCGCAGGGGATGCCGCTTTCCCAGGATCTCTGTCCAACACCCACATTATAAAGCCGGGAGAGAGCGAGAGGGAGTGGGAAGGAGCCTGGACGAGGGCAGCAAGCAGGCTGGGAGGGCGAAGCCTGAGGCTTCGACAGCATCAGGGTAGTGGGTGAAGCATCCTTCCACCTGCCGGTGCTGCTGCCTGGCTCCTCGCCAGCTCCAAGACACCCAGAGCCAAAACCAAACCCTCCCTCACCTTCTGTGTCCAGTTTTCCTCATGGGCACCTCTCCTGGAGCACCCTCTTCTACCAAGCTGGCACCCAAGCCAGGGTGTCTCCCATTTTCCAGAGCATCCCCACATCTCACCCTCACCTTAACCTTTCCCCTTCCTCGATCCCTGTGATGCTCTAAGCAGCAAACTTGGAAGAAATGCTTTTATCTTCATTTAGGGAAGACAGTTTTCAAGCCCTTTCTTTAGGGGAAGGGCTCTGCCCCCCTGACACACCACATCTCCATAAGAAAGCTGCTGAATGCCGGAAGAAAGCCGGCTTTGTTGTGCTTTCTGCAGCGCTAAGCACTGTGGGCTTTCGGTTTCCTCTCTTGTTTTTCTCTTGAAGCCCAGCTTTCATCTCAGAATATTTATTTTTCAGTGCTTGAAGGAGGAAAAAAACCCGACTTCTTTTTCTTTTTTTTGTGGGGGGGGGGGGGAACAGTAAAAATATATATTTATCTTAAATTAAAATAGCAAATGTCTGTGCCTTCTGTGCCATTTCTTGCAGAGTCTCTGGCAAGTTGCTGCAGGAAGGGGAACCAAATCTCCCCTGTGAACTGCTCGGTCCTCTGCCTTTCTCCTCCCCTCCCATCCTCAGCAAACACCTCTGAGCACTGGCTGCTCCCCACTTCTCCCCATCCATCCTTGCTTCCACTTTTCCACTCTGGTCCCTTTTTTCCAGCTTTTCATCCTGCTTTCCCTTTTCCCTCCCTGAGTTTCACTGCCCTTTCCATCCAAGGAGCCCTAATTGGAACAGGCCGGCTCCTCTCCTGCTTCCTGCGTGGGAGTGAGAGGCAACGCTTGTGAAAACAGTTCAAAAGTGCAGACAAATTTTTGCCTAATCCTTCCTAAATAACAGGGGGCTCAGCTGGGGTTATTTGCCCGGGTGTCCCCGCTCTGGAGCGGGGGGCACCTGGGAAAGGCAAAGCTGCCCTGGGGGGAGTGGAGGTGCCTGGTGATGATGGTGGAAACCTGAGATGGGGAGATGGTGTCCCCACAGTGCCCGGGCTGCTTCGTTGCAGAGCGTGGGAAGGGTCTCGGCTCTCGTCCCCCCTCTCCCCAGCCTCCTCTTATCCTGAGAAAGGTTTCTCGGCTGCTGAACCCTGACAGCTGGGGGACGTTGGGAAATCTGCTGTGGTTCAGCTTCCCCCATCGCTAGCTCTGCCCTAGTTTTGGTCCTCCTGAAGGCTGGGATCAAGGGGGCTCAGCTGAGCTTGGCCAGCATCACGCTTGATGTGGGCTGGAGATGGGAAGTCTTGGGGCTTGGTGGTCATGGGCTCACCGTGGGCACATGGGAAGAGAAAACCCGTGACCCTCCTTGCAGAACCTCTGAGAAACTCCAGAATCTCTGAGAACCTCGGGCTCCATCACAGAGATCCAGCATGGGAAGATGTTCTGGTCTGTGAGCACCTCCAGTGCCCCCATTTAGGGGCTCAGCAGGGGATCTCCTGCCTAGGGAGACTCAAGCCTGGGACTCAAGGACTGAGGTCTTTTGAGGGAGGTGGTCACGAATTCATCCAGCCCTTGGATGCACAATCTCAGAGAGATGACCTTTCTGGACTCTGCAAATGGTCTGGTTTGCAACCAACACGCATCTTCTCCCCGTGCCTCCTTTGAGCCACCAAAGGGTCCGAAATCCTCATGATGTCACCATACTGTGGGGTTAGACTCAGGCCTGGGAAGGGGAGGCCCAGGAGGCCAGGCAGGGAGAAGGCTTTTACCTGAGACAACAGCGCGTTGGGTTCCTGACCTTGGTGTCCATCCATCAGAGCGAGGGCGGGAGGAGGCCGCCGGGTCAGCTGGCTCCACTCTGACCCGCCAGACATCCATTTACACACAGGCTACTGGGTGAAATAAGGGGGACCAGACAAGGACACACTGGGGCTTTTGATGGGAAAAAAAGTGAGTGGCCGAGGGGAGCTTTAAAGAGTCATTGACCCCGAGTGGAAACTCGGGTGAAAAATGACTTTGCTCCCATCCTCCTGCTCAGAGCAGCTTTTTTTTTATGCCCCCTTTACTGCCATTTATTTTGCTTATGCAATCAGATGCTAATGCTTTGGCGTGTGGCAGAGGCGCTTACGTTTTAAGGTCAAAATCCCTAAAGTTTGTAAATCGTCGTCCTTTAAAAAGATCAGATGCGTAGAAATAGTTTATACATGAGGAGCCTGGTGAGAGCAGAGTGGGAATCTGGCTGGGAGATGAACTCGGTGCTCTTGGCCTCTCTGTCCCTTTGCTGGCTGATTTTCTCCCAGGCTCCACATCTGTTGGTGCAACACCTCGTGCAAGTGGGGTGGTGGGTTTGGGGCAGATCCCCCTTAGTGTGAAAGCCCTGTAGGGATGCAGAGCTGGCTCTCGGCAGTGTCAGGGGTGTTAGGATCCTCGGGTCTTTCTGAAATCCCATCCCCAGGGATGTCAGGGAGCTGGAGGAAAAACAGGGGTCTGGTTTTGAGAGCCACCGAATCCCTCCTTGCTTTGGAAAGCTGCAGCCAGATGAATAATTGTCCCTTTCTGCCTTCCCACCGTGCAAGGCAAATTACTTATCTCAGCTCTACAGATGCTGGAGATGCCGGTGACATAATTTTCCAGTGCGACTGCAACTCCTGGTAGTATTTAAAAATCAAACCCTATCAGCCAGCCTGGCCTCCCAGGAGGAAAATCAAACGCAGCTCCCCGTCTGTGCCACGGCAGCGAGAGGGAGGACACGGCACCCAGGCAGCCACCCGCACGTGGCAGCTGTGGCAAGGAGACTTTACCGGGAGATGGCAAAGCCAAGTCTGGGGTGCAATGCTGTGGTCACTCTGCACACCCCACCCCAGCTGCCCCTGTGTTTGCCTTTCAGCTGAAACCCTCAACGTTTCTAAACTTAGCTTAGATTTGGAGCTGGGTTTTGGTGCTGGAGAATCCTCCGTCCCGTACATTTTGTCCGAGCCTGTGTGTGTACAGCAGGAGGTACACAAAAGGGGACCTTGCATTTGTGCAAGATTTGATTAAAATCTTGGAAAGAGGTTTCAGATGGCAGTGAAAGCTGAAACCAGGGGGAGCTAAGCACGGGTTGCTTTTGTTACCGAAATTCTGCTCGGCTCTGACCTTTGAGCATCTCAAGCTGAAGGCAAAGGACTTGTCTGCGGCCACTGGAGGACATCACCAGGGCTTCATTCTCCTCCTTGGGAGGTAACTCCCCTAAATCCAGCAAAGCTGCACTGGGCAGAGCCAGTTAAAGTCCATCATGCTCCCCAGACACGCAGGGCTTAAAGAAAAAGATGCTTAAGTAAATTCAGTATCTCCAATTTCGATTAAAAACCATCCGTCCCTCTCAGCTCTTTCAGCTCGCAGAGCTATGACTTGTCCACAAACACGTATGCAGAGCTTTACAAACACATTTAGTTTCACATGTGTGAGATCTTCTATAGATGTGGGACCCTGCTGACTAAAATAAGTCTTCTGCAAGCGTTAGCAGACTCGGGGCTTTTGGGCTGTTTTGTCTTCTGAAGAAATTTTAACTGGTAGCGACGATCTGACAGGAAGAAAAGTAGGTGATGTTTCAGTCCTAAATCTGCCCAGTGCGATGAGTTTTGAAGGAGAAGCCTCCAAATGCACCTTTGGGTTTAAATAGAAACTTTCCTCTGGCACTTTGCTTTGTAAAATTTATTTTTTAAAATTTTTTTAAAATTAAATTTGAAAATAGACTGTTTGCTTCTCCAATGACCTCTCCCTGAGAATCCCTTTTAAGTCATCCCTGTTTTGACGTGTTGTTTGTGCAGAGCTCAGCGTTCACCTCACTAAACCAAAACCTTATCCCTGGCTACTGAAAAATTGATTTGCAGGGTATGTGCAAACCCAGCCTGCTGAATCCTACATGAACATGGGGCTGGTGATAGGTACTCGCTTGTATTGCAGAGATAAAAGTACAGCTCTGTACACCCCTCACCTTGACCTGCTGCTCTTTGTGTCTTGCTTAAGGTGGTCACCTCCACGCAGGTTTTTCACGAGTGATTCAGTGTAAAAATTGGGGTTAGAAATGTTTTCTGAGCCTAACTCTGACTCATCCTCCCATAGCAGCCGGGAGCAGTGAACTGCCGTTTAACCAGCCGGCGGAGGGGAGCGGATTCCTGGGTGGTCCCTGTAACCACAGAGCACAGAAAGCAAAGCATTAAAATGTAACATGAGGATGAAGGGAAAGGGGCACTGAACCACTTTCTCCCGGTGTTATCTCGACGCGGCAGATGGAGAACAGAGATAGCGAGGGGCTGCTGCTTGGTTTTCCGTGCCCTCTCCAGCCAAATCCAGTAAATAATGAAGTGTAATTTGCCAAATAGCCTTTGAATGTCTCATTTGCTTTCAAAGGTCCCGGTGCTTCCACTGTGGCAGGCAATCCTTGATCTGTTTGGTGGGGTTAGGGGGAGGAATCAGCTCCCGAGAGACTTGGTGTGGGGAATTTTCCAAGTCCCACCTGAGCAAAGAGTCGTGCAAGTCATTACTTGAGCATCGCTGTGACTGGCCAGGTATTTAAGTGTTCTTTATTCTTGTAGGCATGGTTGGACTCGGTGATCTACAAGGTCCTTTCCAACCACAATTATTCTGTGATTCTGTGATGTTAGAGGGAGCTGCAAATAAAGGGGATGATTTTCATAGAATCATGGAATCACAGAATGGTTTGGGTTGGAAGGGACCTTTAAAGGTCCTCTAGTCCAGCCCCCCTTACAGTGAGCAGGGTCATGTCTTTTACTTGGGGACAATGAGTGGAAGGTGCAAAGATGGAGACTGAAACGTTGCTCCCTTTGGCTTGGCGGTGGAAATGCCTGTGGTGCATCCAGCTGCTGTTTTACAGGTTTCCACAAAACAGAGAATTCTTTGATTTTGGATGTCTACATCCAGACATTCAGCAACAGAGCTGCCCCAGAAGAGCTTGCACACAATGTCATTTTTCCACAAGGAAGAATTTTCATTGACAACTTTCCAGTCAGCTGCAGTGCTCAACCAGCCTCAGGTGGAATATTGACAGAGGAGATGGATGAAACTCAGGTCATTTGAGATGGTGGTTCTACAAAGCTTTTCTTCTCTGTGAAAGATGGTTTTGAGGAATGCTTAAAATCTATGAAAAAGAGCCAAACCTTTATTCAGATTGAGGACTTTTTTTTTAATCGTTGCTTTTGTTTGTGAAACTTGTTGGCTACAAATCTCCGCCTCCTTCCAAATAAATGAGAAAAAGAGGAAAAGAAAAAAAAAAAAAAGAGAAAAAAGAAAGAAAGGAAGAGCTTTGCTTCCCATCAGGACTTACTCCAAGGCCCAGCTCTTGGCTTGGCCCTGCACTCTCCCATGGGGGTGGCTGAGCATTGTTTGGTGACTCACCCCAAATCGCTGTGCTGTGGGGCTGCTCATGATGTAACTCTGGGCTAATGTGGGATTTTCCAGTTCTTTTTGTTTTCCCTCCCTCCTCGAATGGGTTTTCTGCTGGTTCTTCATCCTGTCTCAGCCTGCTGTCGACTGAACTTTTCCAGGATTAGCCGTGATGC
Organism: Megaceryle maxima; assembly: GCA_024605025.1. Lineage (NCBI taxonomy): Eukaryota > Metazoa > Chordata > Aves > Coraciiformes > Cerylidae > Megaceryle > Megaceryle maxima. Next base: position 5,391 of record JANHGN010001140.1, on the reverse strand, counting down.
TTTAAAATTAATATTTGCCTTTTGCTTTTCCTTGGACCGGGATGCCCAGAGATGGAGCAAGAACTCGGAGGTGCTTTTCTCTCTGCTTTCTTATTCACCTAGGTGTGGGACTCTACCTTCATTGGTACCTGGACCTTCTCAGCTACTTCCCAAGCTCCACCAGGCATGGTGAAGCCCAGCGGGCTGGTGTCTGGAAAGGTCTTTGATATCACCATGAAATCGCCTGTAGTTGCCATGGTTGGCTTGTGGGGAGACCGTGAGCACCATGTAACCATGGCTTGTACAGGATTATTAGAAGCACACGGTTCTTGTGGTTAAGAAGCCTGCTCGTAGACCTGTGGAGTTTAGGTGTAGGGCTAGAGGGTCTGGGTGTGAAAATTTCAGAAATAAAGAAGAACTTCTTATGTTTTTCTGACCAGCACGACTCCCGTTGTCTTCCTCAGTCCCACATCCTTATGGCCATTTTTCTCTCCTGCTTTCAGATATGGAATGTGCAGATGTGCCTTTATTAACTCCCAGCAGCAAAGAAATGATGTCTCAGGCATTGAAAGCCACCTTCAGTGGCTTCGCCAAAGAGCAACAGCGGCTGGGAATCCCCAAAGGTAAGACCTGGCTTCCCAGTGAGCAGCTGTGGTAGCCACAGAGATCGTGTCCTCCTGCCAGGCTGCTCTTCTCCACAGCTGATGATGCTCTTCAGGTTGTGTTGCCTTGTCTCTTGTCAGCTTCAGCTAGAAAAATTTGCACGTACAGGCAAAACCTTTCAGTACCACTCACAAACTACACCTGTCGGACAGATTGTGCCCATCTGTCCTGCTGACTTCTGCTGCTCTTGCAGCTCTGGGGATCTGCTCCTTGAGAGGCAGCTCCAGGCCATCTCCTCTATATGGAGAAGCAGCAGGAACCCTTTACCAGAGACTCACAGCATTGAGAAAAACAGAAAAATGGAGAAATGAGTGGGAAAAGGGGGCAGAGAACCGGTGAAGTCCCAGGCAAATCCAAAACTTGTTCTTTGTATGAAAATTGTCTGCAAATACGACTGATCCATACTTAAATGTGGTGACCCCCTCCCACATTTTACCCTTATGCCAGTGGGATAATGGGACCAGCTATGGGATGAGGCTGTACGAGTGCAGGGCATCTGGAACACTCTTTGTGTCCTGTTTTCTTGGGGATGTGGCCGGTGGTTGCTCATTAACAGATCTCTTCTACACCCAGATCCCCAGCAGTGGACGGAGACACACGTGCGGGACTGGGTGATGTGGGCGGTGAACGAGTTTAGCTTGAAGGGAGTGGACTTCCAGAAGTTTTGCATGAACGGAGCTGCCCTCTGTGCCCTCGGCAAGGAGTGTTTCCTGGAGCTAGCGCCTGACTTTGTGGGAGATATCCTTTGGGAACATCTGGAAATCTTGCAGAAAGGTGAGTCCTGGAGTCTCCGAGGTGAATGGCTCAGGCCGTCCTGCCTCCCCTGATCTGGGGCCTTTCCAAGGACCTTGGCTGTGAGATGAGACAGTCACTTTGAGTTTTAATCTCACTAAAATCAACTTTCCAAGCCCAGTTTTCCAGTAGGATTTCAAATGGGCATCCCAACCGGTAGCAGGCAATGCAAATCTTGGCACTGCTTGAAAGAGGAAGGGTGTTTGCACCGGCCGCTTGGCCGGAATCCACCGCGGGCTGGGACACTCTGCCTGCCTGGAAACAACGGTGGGATTTTCCAGAGCATTCTTCCTCAGCTCGTCCAGCTCCCATCGTGAATTTTACTACTTCCTGTGGTAGAACCAGGTACAATAATGCCACCAAAATCCTCCCACCCTTGTTTCCCAGTTGTGATTGGAAGCTGTTTTGCTTTGTTTTGTGTCCCAAAAGGTGTAATGGCATTTGAAGGGTGGCCGTGTCCCTCCCCTCGAGAAGAAACCATCTCTGCCAGTCCCCGCATGTTCAAGAGTGTTAATTGTCATTGATTTGGAGAGGAACATTGACTTTGGGTGTTGATTTTCATAGTGTCCAAGCAACCCTTAACCTGGGATGGTTTCTAAAGAGTTGCTGAAGAGCTGAACACCTTCAGCTGAGCCACGAGCAGGAGCAGCAGCAAATCTGGGCTCCTTCTGTCGCTCCTTTTTGCGCAGAGTTCTTTGCTTTCCTGGAATATCCTTTGTGCTCTCATCCTGACCCCGAGTGCTTGTCAACGGGCCTGTTACTGGTGGCAGGAAGGGGAGGGTGTGGGGACCGAAAGTTATGCCTTCCAGGAAAGCATTGACAAATGGATTTTAATTGCTGATTACTAATTTTACTGCTACCTGTGGTTTGCAAAAGGTAAACACAGCTCTTCCCAGGCCCTGTGTCCGATGGGCTTGTTTTTCTGCTCTTTGACTCTGCTCTGGTTCTTCTCATTTTGCATAATTTTTATTGAGTGCTTGTATCAACAGCAAGCAACTTAACCAAACAAAGCAAAACATTGTGGTCAGTCCAGTTTCTCCATGCTATGAGCCATGGCTTGTAATGTAGGGATGCCTCCTTGCAACCCTTCTTCACTGGTTTGGGTTGCAACCCACTGGGGAGGGCTGTGATGTTCTGCAGGTAGTGACTGAGGCATCAGGAAGAGGAACCCGTCTCAAGTTGCCCCAGGGGAGGCTTCAGTTGGACATGAGAAACAATTTCCTCCCCTTGAGGGTTGTCCAGGGCTGTCCCAGGCTGCCCAGGGCAGGGGTGGAGTCCCCATGATCCCTGAAGGGGTTTCCAAGCCCCCCCCTGGAGCTGTGGTTGGGAATGGTTGGATTCAATGATCTGAAGGGTCTCTTCCAACCAAACCCAATGCTATGATTCTGTATCACAATCCAGCTGCTGAGTCTCTGCTGCCTCTGATGAGAGTGTGATGCTGACAGGGTCTGACTGACCTGGCAGGGCAGGTACCGCCTGTGCCTCACAGGCTGGGTGCTTGGTGACAAGCAGGGATGATGCAATTAGAGAAACCCTCTTTGTTTTTTTTTTCCACTGGCCTCTGGGCAAAAGGGTTTCATTTCTTTAAGTTCTGTCACAAGAGATTAGAGGATTAGGCCTCATGGTTCACTGCCATCTCTATTTGTTCCATTTGTGGCACTGAGGATGGTTATCCACATTAATTATTTCACTGCTAAAGTCCCGTCTCGTTTCAGAGCCTGTTCTTGCTAAGAAGGATGGGTATGAGATGCCAGACACCGGTGCAGGGTGGCATTACACTGTGCTGTTAAGTTCTGATGCTAAGGCTTGGCAAAAAATAACCTTGCTATTTGCAATCACCGCAAAATGTTTTAGTGTTGCCGCTCGGAATAAGAAATAAAGATGATGACAGGAACTGATTTCTTATGAGGATGTGGTGCAGGAGTCTGCATCAATCAGGAAGGAGATAAGAAGGTAACTCTTGGTTGGCCAGTTCCACCCGTTGGCTGGGCTCTGGTGGGGAATGGGGCGTGTACAAAGTCTCTGAGGGCATCTCCCCCAGGCACTGAGGTCCTTTAGCAGCCTGGGGAGGAGGTGAGACCCCGGTTGGGTGGAGTGACCATCACTTCAGGAAGACCCGTCTCAATCCCAGTGATGCAGCTACATTTTTAGCAGTGGTGTTGAACCTGAGGTGAATTTGGCTTCATCTGAACAAGGTTTAGAGTCAAAGGGGCTTGTCAAGGGCACCTGGGAAGAGGGGAAAGGAATCCTCTGAGTAACTGCTTTGTAGGTTACTCGAGGTTGTAGCAACAGCTGGGGATGGGGTTAGAGGGAGCAGTTTGCCTTGAGTTGAGCCTGAGGAAAAGTCTTTGTGATTTTCAATAAACCAGTCAAAACCCAAACCAAAACAAAATAAAAAGAAAGGGGTTGAGATCAAATGCATCGTTTTGCTCAACTCCCAGATGCAATGTTCCCTCTCAGCAATGAGTGTTTGTGTGCAGGTTTTGCTAAGAGTGAGGGATAATTTGAAATGAAAAGTAAACTAAAGGGAGAAAACTCCCCTCTGTTATTCTTTTCAAGTGTGAAAACAAATCTCTCTAATTCCTTGAAGGGGGGGTGTTTATTTTGGGCTGCTGTGGTTTTAGTTCCTCGAGCCCTGGAAAGTTTGGCAAGGTTTGGATGAGGCATTTCAGCATCTCCAGGGCTGTCCATGCCTCGGAGAGGTGCTGCAGTGGGCAGAGATTTCAGCTGCATCCAGTTGGGCATCTCAGATCCAGGGTCTGGTCCCAAGGGGTGCCTCAGACCATCCTCCTGCCCCGAATTTAGCAGCAGTTGAGGGTGCTCAGCAGTTCTCAAGAGCAAGGTGTTGAATATTTGAATCCCAGACTGGTTTGGGTGGGAAAGGACCTTGCAAGATCATCCTATCCAACCCCCCTGCAGGGAGCAGGGGCATCTGCAGCTAGAGCAGGGTGCTCAGAGCCCCAGCCAACCTCCCCTGCAATGGTGCCAGGGATGGGGCAGCCACCACCTCTCTGGGCAGCCTGGGTCAGGCTCTCCCCACCCTCAGCACCAACAATTTCTCCTCTCTCTGCTCTAAATCTCCCTCTGTTAGTTCCAAACCATCCCCCCTTGTCCTGTCACGCATCTTTCCAGTGCAGACAGGTCCTCCAGCCCACTCTGCTTTGTGTCTCAGCTCCCAGGCAGCTTGTACTCACTCCAGACTGCTACACCAACCTTTCTCAACTGTTATTGTCTATTAATTAAATGTTAATTAATTATTAAAAGGCTATTTATTGAGATTTAACAAGTCTGCGGCTAAAAAAGACGAAAAAAACCTGGCGGTGACAGGTGTTACACTCCAGTAATGAGGTTCTTAATAATCAATTGGCATTTTGTTTGACTTAGAATAACATTCTTATTAAATCTAAATCAGCTCTTTACTCGCGACACTTAATTACATGTGGGTTATTTTTTTTCCCGCCGCCTTTCCCTGGCGCGGTGGGAGTTCCCAGCCCGCGTCTCCGGGTGTAGACGGAGGAGGCTGTGCCATAATAAATATGAAAGGTGATGGTTATTCATCGAGAGTGCCACTTAAGGAACGATTTCCCCCAGCTCCTGCCCGCGCTCGCGCTAACGGGAGCTTTAAGGGCTCCTTCGCTTTTCATTAGAGCTGGGGAGAGTGGTTTGACTGGTACCAGCCCCATGTCCACTGAGCATCCTCCTCCTCTGATCACCTCCTGGGTGATTATTTATTAAAAACCATGTTTAGCACTGGGAAAAGCTGCTGGAAACCCAGGGGAGGGGAAAAAAACAACACTCCTTCCAAGCATCCTGCGTGGCTGTGGTACCCTGGGGAGAAGCGGGAACTTCGCCAAAAAGCTGCCGTGATTCATGGAATCACAGAATGGTGGGGGGTGGAAGGGACCTCTGGAGATCAGCGAGTCCAACCCCCCTGCCCCAGCAGGGTCACCCAGGGCA
>JANHGN010001139.1:0-63109 GCA_024605025.1 Megaceryle maxima | reverse complement strand
AAAAAAAAAAAAAAACAAAAAAAAAAAAACCTAAAAAACATAAAAAATTTAAAAGCCCCAAAAAAAAAAAAAAAAAAAAAAAAAAAAAAAAAAAAAAAAAAAAAAAAAAAAAAAAAATTCCACAGACCTATTGGGGAATGAAATGTTGCAATGAGAAACTGCAGAAAAGGAGATCTAGGTCAGGTAGTGGTAAGAAATCTTTTTAGTGATAAGAATAATTAAGCACTGAAATATTCAAGGATAGCAGTGGAATTCCTATCACTTCAGTTTTCAAGAGAGAGAAAGAAAGGTATAAGATGATAACGAGTCAGTATGAATATCCTGGTTCCATGGAGAGACAGCATTATTATTGAAGTTCTCTTCTACATGCAACTGAACATCTGGGATTTTATAGCCATCAGTTTTTGTGATGATGTTCATTAATAAAATCAAAACACAGCATGTGAAATTATTTCCATTGCTGATGTATTTTTGGGAGACAACTAGACAATAATATCTCCTTGTATTAATCTCTTCAGGCAGTGATAGAAAGGTAAGACCACTGTAGACAGGAGCAGTATAGCAATTTTCTTAGGTTTCTGAACAGACAGAAAGTCAGAATGTATGTTTTTCTTGTCATGAAACCATTTATTAGCCAGTGGCTGTACAGAAGATGATATGTTCTTAGACGTGATAAGACATCAGATTGAAAATAATCTTCTCATTGTTTTTTATTTACAGAAACAACTGAATACTTCAATGCTAGTGCAGCAAAGTAGCAGATTTTTTGCACTGCTTTTGATGAACTCTGGGGATATCATTGGATATCCTCACTAGAAACAGTAAGGTCACCAAGAAATAAAAATATTCAGAAATGCTGAAGCCAGGATCATCAGCATTACTCATTACTAGCTTTATAATTTGAGGCTATTGTTCAGAAGCTGGTATTCAGGCTTTTGACCGAGGACTCTACCATAAATTAATGAAGATTTGGAATTTTACTTTAAATTATATTAACAACTAAAGGTTGCTGCTAATCACTCAACAACTGTATCAGACAATGTAATTCACCTGATGTGAGTAATTCATCACAGGAACAATACTACATCTATCTTTTAAAGATGAACTAGTTTTCAGGTACAAAACACAGAATTTTAAAATATAATATTAATTTATTTGGGTTTAACAGATTATAGAGACATGAAAGATACCTATTAATTGGCAGTTTGATTCAATGTATTTTCAAGGAGTTGTAAATACTTCACATCCACAGACTCAACCATTACAGAAAAAATATTTCTATATTGAGGATGGCATGACTACTATTGCTTCCAGTTGCTTCAGGTCAAGTCCAAATGTGACTGCACTGCATTTGTTTTAAATATTGAGGTGGGACTCATCTCATGTGTCTATAAAGCCATTCCTAAATCCCTAATTCCCAGTTCCACATTTTAAGAGTGGTGTGGTAATCAATACAGTAAATGAGTCCAGTCAGGGGTTAAGCTGACCTGCTTGCAGGGGCTTGATTTGGTAGCCTTATCACAGACAACAATACCATTTGAGATGCATTGGGATGTCCCATCTGACCTCCAGCTGCAAATCTAGAAAGGCAGGGTGTCCCCTAGGTTCTGCATCATGTCTGTTACCACTCTAGATGCCTTTGAATAGCCCAGAGTACCTTCAAGGGACTATACTTAAGCAAGCAAATGGAGAGTTGAATGTTTAGTTAATAAAGATATAATCTGCTTTCTTGAGTCAACTGAATAGATCTCCACTGATTGTAATGGGAACTTAGACACCTACTTTCTCTGCAAGCACCTCTGTTGTTGGAACCAAAAGACAGGTAAAATTACTTTCACATTTTATATATCACTTCTAATCTCACAGTAGCTGAGCAAAAATTTCCTGGAAGTTCTTCTAGTTTTGATTCTTCTTTTCCCGATAAAGGTCAGTACGGGCTAAGCCTGTTGACCCTCTGGGCTCATTGAAAACCTCTTTACTGAGGCTTTTGTCTTAGGAGAGAAGCAGAGCATTGGACAGGATATATTGTATTGTGCAGCTGAGTCTCTTTCAGTTTAGTTTTACATCAGTCAACCAACCATTACTCATTGTTCTTAATAATTTACATGCGCACCCAGAGAGATTATGATGAGCATATTTTTTTTTTTTATGAATAATTAAGGGAAATAAAGAAATAAGTAAATTAATAAGGATGTCATATTGAAAATGATCTATTGAGGATGATGTATATCATAATGGGAAAATGAGATATTGTGTTCTTATGTTGTTAAAACAAAATGATGCTTCTTTAGTGATATAAAGTAATCTAAGACTTTAGCAGCTTGACCTTAATATGTAAGGTTTTTCTTTGTTCACTTTTAGGTTGAATAAGAGAAAATATTTGCACTGATGAGTCAGTAGAATCCCTCTGTCAATAGATAAAACAGGAGTCCTGTAACAAAGGTTATCACAGAGGTTGACACAAAATATTTCTTGAATTTTGTTAGTCAAAACACTGTTGAATGTACTACAAGGGAAAAAACATATACCAACAAAGCATGATAAATCTTTTTTTTTTTTTTTTTTTTCAAGTAAATATTGTTCACTGAGGACTCAACAGTATTGCAAACACCTGAACATACTTGAACTTCTGTTCCTTCAGTAGCCCTGCTGAGATTCATCACATATGTAACTGTTTTCAAGATCAACGAATAATTATTTTAAGTTGAAAAACTGAGAGCAAGACAATGATAAAACAGAAATAAGAAATGGAGACAACAAAAGGAAGGAAATAGTACAAACTGAGGATGTTACATGTTTTGCATCAGTTTGTATGTCTTCATGATTCATTAATTTTATAAGCATATTCATCTGCATATAAACATAGCTTTTCTTTTAGCAGAATATATTTTAATTGCTTTTGGTGTGTGAGTTAATATTATTAAAGTCTGATTGTTGCAGATTCAAACTATTTCATTGCAACTCTCGACTGACATTATTGTCACACTGCTGTTCACCCTATGAGCTTCATAATTTATAATCTATTTCTTTCTTTTCATATATTTGATCAATGTACAGAAATACAAGTACTTATATAAAGAGGAATGTTCCTTAAATTAATCTCAGCATCATATTGTAAATATATATGTGTACATACTACATAAATATTGTAAAATATTACATTGGTGATATGGGAAAACTCCACCTCAACAGTAAGGGATGAATTGACCTCTTCCAATTTCTAGTCTGTCTTCTGGAAACAAGTATTTCCATCATGCCTGGGCAATAAGGGAACTCAAGCACTGAGCAATATGCTATGTTGCAGAAGACAGGATGATAATGTACAACATCCCATGCATTGTTTTCTTGATTATTAGTATTGCATATTAGAACTGAATGTCCATAACCGAACATTATAATTTTATAATGATAGTAGAGTCAGGAAGGGGAGAGAGCAAACAAAAAAGTCTCAATATTCTGTAAATTTCTCATACAACTTATATATAAAATCATGATTTAAAAAATTATTTTAAGATGTCTTTGGGGACTTGAGGTGTTCACATATTTTAGAAATTTATGATTTACACATATTAAAGTAGTCAAAAGAGACAATAAAACCCTTAAGGAACCACCCATGTAGTTTCCATTCCACCAGTTTGACAGAGTACTTTTTACAACAGTCCTTAGGTATGTCAAGAATCCACTGTTTTATCCGATCTTCATTCCCAGCTGCTTTGTATTAAACAAGAGTCTATAAAGTAAATCTGTGCCTACAGCTTCTTGAAAATTAAAATGTTATGCCCCGTTTGCTATGGGTATCAACTTGATCCTTCTGAGAGGTAAATAGGGCTACTAAACTGTGATTCCTTATAGTTGCAAATTCATGAGGGGGAATATTTTGTACTATAGAGCAACAGGAGTGCATGCATTCTTTGTGCCATGTTTTGACCTCAAATGACCATAAGAGATGCAAATGTTCCAAAATGCAGTAGCCATTTTCACACTTGTTTGTTTTTTAAAGGTTCACAATAGCACAGGATAATTGGAACAAAAGAAGGCTGGAATGGCCACACCATTGACACTGGATAGAAGACCGATGTTTTCAGAAACACCTTTGAAGCTGATGCCTCAGGCAGTTTTCTGTGATATGTTTGAGTTACTAGGTAGTCACAACAGGTGAGGTAATGTCTAGAATATAATACTGCCATCTGATATAAGCACCTACCTTATTCAACTGCTATATGATAAAATACATAGGCATTACATAATAAGCTTTCCTCAGCAGCTTAGGTTTTAGAAAAAAAGACTTGCCAACCCAATATGGAATTTCAACATCCCTGAAGACAGAAAGCAGGCATTTTGGACCACTCTAGAGAATTTCCCAGTGAACTAGAATACTAAAAGAGGATTTGTGCATCAGATTTAGACACCTTTGTAATTAGGTGGTCCTAGGAAGTAAGTGAACTAGATTGTTTGCTGTTTGTACGATTAGGTGCTTAAATCTTATTTTAGGTGTAAATGATGTATGCTGCATCACCATCTAAGAAAATTTAGGAGAAAATGAGTACATTTCAGGCAGTACACAGTCCAGAATTGAAATAAAACTTCCCATTTCAGCTGTCCCCCTTCACAATTACCTGTTCAAACACCATGAGGTGTTATGTTCTGCATTTGGGAAGAGACATGGTTCTATGCTACAAAAAGATGCCAAATGAAAAGTAGATCTGATGTAGGGAGGAAGCATCGATGGCAGTGGACAAATGCTCTACTCTAACATTATCAGCTCTTTAAAGTTTGATGTGAATGTTCAGAGAACATAGAGATTATACTAAGAAATAAATATGAGATAATCAAATCAATGTTAAGGCAGAGATAAGTAATTTAAACTTCTTTGTATGCATGTGATACATAAGCAAACATAAGTTCTCATTTCCTTAAAAAATAAAAAGTGAATAGATGAGAACTGCTTCTTTGTGGTGCAAATAAATTACTTGCTGTGGGCTGTTGTGCTGTAGGCTGTATATGTTCATAACCTTTTATGAAATTCTTACAGGGGTTTTTGGCTCATTTCCTGTATAAAGATTTCAAAATTTCCCCACTATATTGGCATTTTCTGGAACTTTATTCTCCATTCTTCATTTCAGCTTGGATCTGGTTCATTATTTTTTTCCTTTAGTATTCTCATTTTCCTTTGTTGCTTTCATTATTAATCTTTTAAGTTGTATTTAAATTATAGATGCTTTCCTTTTGTGAGGAGCTGAGGTGCAAAGAACTTTATTAATATGGTGCATGAAGGGGAAATCCTGCCTGTACAAGCTGGCTCAGTGCATGTGGGGAAAGCAATAGATACTGTTTCTCTTCACTTTAGCAAGGTGTACTGCCCTGTCTCCCACAGCATCTTTATGAACAAACTGATGATGTACAGCCTAGAAAAATGGACACTCATTGAAAACCGGATGAACTGACAGGCTCAGAAGGAAGAGATTAGTGGAGCAAAGTCCGTTGTAGTCTAGCCAACAGTAGTGAACCCCAGAGGTGAATACCAGGGTTAGTACTATTTAATATTTTCATTAATGTCCTGGACAGTGGGGCAGGCTGCACCCTCAGAATGTTTGGAGATGAGTCAAAGATGGGAGGAGAAGTTATAGACCAGATAGTAGTGCCACCATTCAGAGGGATCTTGACAGGCTGAGGAAATAGGAAAAAAAAAAAGAATCTCATAAAGGACAACAAAAGGAAATGCCAAGTCCTACCACTAGGGAGGAATAACACTAGGCACCAGGACAGACTGGGGGTCATGTGGCTGGAAAGCAGCTTTGAAGAATTTGACTTGGTGGTACTTATAGATACCAAGTTAAGCATAAAGTAGCAATGAGACCTTGTGGGAAAGAAAGCCAAGAGCCTCCTGTGCTGTACTGAAAAGGAGCATTGATGGTAGGTAGAGGGACATGACCTTTCCCTTCTGCACAGCCCTAGTGAGAGACATCTGGAGGGCTATGTCTGTATTTTTTACTATGATGGAGGTCAACCACTGCAACAGAAAGATTGTTGATTCTCTATCCTTTGAAATATCCACAAGATGACTAGACACAGCCTTGCGTATCTTGCTCTATGTGACTCTCTTTAGTAGGGGATTGGACCATGAACTTCTTGAGGTACTTTCCAACAAGTCTGTGATCCTACACTCATCTATTTTACTGTGCTGACCTAGATTCATTTCTAGAGTAAGTACAAATGAGTAAGAAAATTTTATCTTAACGTTCAAGATGTAGACCATCAAAAACTCCAGAAAGTGAGAAATGCAATACAAGGTGAAAGGCACTCTAGAATCTAGGTTATGTAAAGATTCTTATGCTGGGATTGAAAGCACAGTAGGAAGTGTTGGTAGGTCTTTGGTTTTGATGAGCAAATTGTGCTAACAGACCCTCCCATCTCTTTCCTAAAATCTTATTTTATCATTCAGGATCTGATGAAAGTCTGGTAGTAGTTTTCAGGAAATACCCTGTATTTTATATTTTTTGCACTAGGTCAAAAAGATAAACAGTTTCATATATGTTCGTTAATATCTTAGACACTGAAGAATACCAAATCTAGGAATAAATTATTGTTAGCAAAGTCCTAGATATATTGCTTCAGGGAATAAGAATTTGTTATATCAGTCAGTCCACATAGCATCAGCTAATATCTCAAAGGGTTCTCCATATTTATTAGGGAGGCTAAAATCACCCATAATCACAATCTTACCTATCTCCCTTATCTGATCATATAGTAATTAATTCTTCTGCCTTTCCTGTCATTGGTCCCTTGCAGTGCCCTGCTATTAGGCTTTAAAACATTATCTACGAGCTCAATCCAACTGTTTCTCTGGAGTTACAGTTCCTTTATGTGCCTTTTTTCTTTGACAGATAAGGGAAAATCTTCCATTTCGGATCTTTTATTTGAAACATTCTATAATCATGTAATCAACATTTAAACTTGAAGTAATAAAAAGAAAAAAAGAAAAATAAAAAGTAAAAAATAGAAAGCATTCTAATACACATTTCTGATTGTAAATTGATAATAAACTGTTCTTCACCAGATTATGTTTACATCAGCAGTTCACTTTTACATTTTAACATGTTTAACATCATGCAATTTAGCCTGCAATTGTAATGAGATGGGTATGTGCTATGTGTGCTTGTCTATGTGTCTGCATGTTTACATGACTGTCAATTAATCTTTAAATTGTTTTGAGCCATCTTGCTGATTTCAAAGTGACTTCAACAGTTATGAAGAGATCTGAAAAATATTATTTTTCTTTAAATTTCATGAAGCCATGCAAAATGCTTTTTTAAAAATTTCATGAAACCATGCAAAACACTTAAAAAAAAAAATAATGAAACCATGCAAACCCTTTCTAATGCTTCTACTCAAAGTTGAATAAGCTTAACCTACTGAATAACAAAGTATCTACAATGGGGAGACACTAAACCTGCACTAAGGTTGTGTAACTTTTGCTGCCCATGTCTAGTACTTCTGTGTTGATTATTGTACTTTCCTTTCTTTTCATTACCAGATTTCATTCTTCTTCCTCCTTCCCTTCATTTATTTGCTAGAAACATATTGAGAACAAATGTAAAGAATGTTTGAATCGAAATGTTAAATATTTTTTTTCCCCAGAAATACAGTATAATACATTTGCTGAGGGAGGGTATGGAAAAACACTGCCAATCACTTTAAACTTAGATCAGTTCTTTAAATACTGACTGAAAGCAATAATCTAACACAGAGATAATGTGCAAGATAATATCATTTTACCTTTAGCTGTACTTTGATTATAGTACTCAATCTCTTCCTAATGTATGATTTATATGGACAGAAAAGACATTATACTTTCTATGTGTTGTTTCCTGTATCCTTTTAAGAGATACCATGCTTCCTACTATCCTGATATATGCCCAGCTAACACAATTGTCATGGCACACAGCTATGGTTTCTTCCTTGAAGGTGCCTCAGTGTTTCACTGGCCCCTTAGACTTTCTCTGAAGTCCTTCAAAGATGTGTGAAATGGCAATGCTTGTATGGGGAGCTGACTCAGGGTTAGGTGAGTCAGTTTGCTTCTAGCAGTAATATAATAATATTCTCAAAGTGCTGCCTACACTCAGATACCCTGTTCCTCTGTTACTTCACCTACTTATTGCTTTGGTGCACTGTGTGGTCTGAGCATCTTGGGTCAGCTGTACATGCGTGAGTTTTATCTACCAGGCATGGAAGCCTTCCAGGAAACTCATTCACATAGTGTGTAAACATCAGCCTAAATCAGCCTAAGACTACTATATGGAATTTAAATTCACAGATAAACAAGATAGAGACACAGGCAGGAGAGGGTGTTTACTTTAGGTTGTCTGTAGATTTGTGTTATACTCCAAGTTTGGTCATAAAGCACTGCATCTCAACAATTCAGTGATGCTTTCACAGTGCTATAGGTCCTCTTTTCCTCTGAGTGTTAGTTTATCACAATAACTACCTGACCAAGTCACATGACTTAATCTCTTCTGTAGCTAAGCATTTTGGCTGACCTTACCATCCTCCTATCCAACATCTTCAAGAGAAACTGCTTACCTTTGCTAAGGAAAAACAAAACCCTTCATCTCTTGAAAGGTATTAAATGTTAAATTATAAAACATCCCTAGAAAACTGAGATTGCCTGTCTCCTGTGGATCCTTTTTCTATTGCTATAAGAAAACTAATCAATGAATAACTTGAACTTGATATTGTTCTGTCAGTCTTGGAAAAATCCAGAAATCCCAGAACTACATATAAATTAACTATTAAAAGTAATATTTTATAGTGCTGTCATTATGTTTCATGTTGTAGAATAGTTTTCAGACAAATTACGTCTTGAAAGGCTTTTTTGAAGTTGTAATATACACCTTTAGAGATCCACATAATAGAAATTGAAAAAATACAGCAAAGTTCAAGACATAACCAGTGAAGAAGAAATGTTTTCAGATGTGGTTGGCAAATGGATGGAAAAGCAGAGTGTGATGAAAAAACTATTTGAAAAACCAAATGTAGTGACAAAATTGTAGAAAGACACCAGAGGCAGGTGCTGCATAAATGAAAAGGGAAGACACTGGGGACGTTGATAAAGTACTGTGATGTCAGTAAAGGGTTAGACTGATTTGTACTGGTTTTTCTCTTTCAACAGTGCTGGAAATGTGCAAATAATTTTGTTGGAAACTTAATTGCCACCTTAATGGTAAATAGTTTTAATATTTCTCCATATTGTAACAGTTTTTAATAGTTTGCTTATACCAACACATAGTTATGGAAAACTTTCTTTACAAGAAAAAAACCACATAAATTCTGTTGAAATCCAGAATCTTGCTAAGTATTTTTTATTTATTTAATTTATAATAATACAATGAAAAATTGTTCCACATGTTGTAAAATTTATGAAGACTGGGATAAGAGTCATCTTGCCTAATTCAGGCATTTACAGTGGAGATTCTGACATCCAAGCTAGCCACCCATGGGTTCTTTTATAGTGACTGAAGAGAAATGGAAAATCTGTGGTCTTGATTGATGTCTCTCTGGACATCTAAAATATGTCAGACAAATGGTGCCCTGCAGTGATTATTTCTCCCTGTATAGAGAGCTGAGGAGAGTTTGTTTGGACTTCAGTACCTACACTGGAATTTTCTGTAGGTATATGAGATGAAATTCCCAAGCACTTCAGGTTCCATAAACCATGGGATTGTTTGTTTCCCTCATTATATACTGCCTGAGATGGACAATTTTCTAGCTGGACTCTTTCATATTTGGGCACCTATTGGTCAGGATTCAGGTCTTAACGCATCATAGGGGTTGGCAAAGAAAAAAACCAAACATGTCTTAGATGAGTTTTAGTATCATGCTTTTAAAGTGATTTTCAAGGAAAATAAAGGTTTCCTGACTATCACACGTATCCATGACTAACTGTCTACAGACCTGAATTTTTAATTTTGACCCAAACTGCTTTCTTATCACAATACAGTATCTGATCATTGCTGGGCTTAATTTGACATTTGTCTAACTGCTGACAGTCACAGATCTGCAGTTAACAGCAGGATGTACAAGAAAAGACCATTAGCAGAATCTGTAGTTATGACAATATTTGCAGGTGACAGACATTTTCATTTTCATCTGTGGCCTATTGCCTTTATATAGACTTTTCCAGGTTCAGTTGTTACTTAATAAAACAAGGGTGATTTGTTTGTTTGTTTGTTTTCAATGGCTTAAATGACATTAATTTTCTTAGGTTTACATGTTGACTATAAATGGAATATATTTTTAAGGATATACTTTGTTACAGTTGTCTTATATTCATTAGGTATGTGTGACAAAGGAAGTACTGACATTCAGAAGCTCTATATGAAATTACTTAATCAAACTTTAAGACAATGATTTCGGACAAAGAGATTTGTCTTGCAGTTATGAACTGTTACATTCTCTATTTGCATAAAGAAAAGTGCTTTGAGATGTTACTCAAGTTACATATGAATATTCAATAACTAATGATAAAGGTAGATAATGCAGAATCCATGAATCCAAGACACCTTTTATGTCAGTTATCACATCTTCTTATCATTACCCTGTGAAGCTTTGTAATATAAGTTACAGGAATATTTTACAGCAAAAAATATCTATGGACATTTTTAAAAATTGGATTGCACCACCATCCCTGCCCCACATATACACCTGTACTAACTTTAATATTATGATGATTATCTCTAGGACATTCTTGGAGATGCTTTTTGTTTCACAAAAGAAAGCTGCCCAGGTTGAGGCTGAGAGACACACGATAGATTTATTAGTATGCTGTTAGAAAATGGATAATAAAATATACTTGGTGATAGAATGGAATAAAATTTAAGATATACATAAAATTTATTTTGTTTTATACATCAACATCTGATTCTGCTTCATAACAATATTGAATTTTTATTTGTGTAGGAGATCCTTAACAAAATGCAAAAATGGCCACATCATCCAAAACAATAATCCAAAACGCTGCTGTGCATATTAAGAGCATTTACTGATTAGATGTATATGATGACCCAGGTAAGAGTCCTTTTCTGAAGTGTTTGATGCTCTAGCCAGGGACACTAGGGGTGATCTGTGCCTTTCTTTGCATGGCACACCAAGAGAAGTAATTTGTGGGTTTGTGTGTATTTCAGTACTCCTCTTTCCTCAAATTAACCATGTAGATGGGTGTATTCACTCAGTTCATCTCTATATTGAGCAAATATTCTTGAGGATAAAGTTATAAGCTCCCTCAAACATGTGAAGAGCATATCCTGACTGCCATCAATAAGGACATGAGATAGAATTCACCCTGGCTCATTTTGAGTGCATTTTGCCTGTAAATTTGAGTGAATTATGCCTGCAAATTCCATCATCACCAGTGAACATCAAATTTCAGGCATATAGAGAAGATTTAGATAGAACTCTGATATTTATCAATAGTCAATTAAGTATCTACTACAGAGAATCTAATGCAAAATCAGCAGTAGACTCAGTTTGACATTTCACTTTTTGTGACTTAAATTTCCTTTGAAATTTTTATTACACAATTTTAAAAAACTGCCAAATGGTAATAATCAGTAATAATTACAAATTACAAATTACAAAATTACAAATACAATAATTAGTATCTGAAAAATGGAGAATATCATGGAAGAGGCAACCTTTTGGGTTTAAAAGGAAAAAGAAAATTCTACCAGTTTTTATATAAACAGATAATAGGCATTAGAATGGGGTGCATTAAATGTTACTTAAGGAGAAAATAAACAAGGTTACAAAAAAGTTGTTAAGGCTGCAAAACTGAACAACTGTGAATGATTGCCCTTGCGAACTTAATACTGTATCTCAATTCACTAAATGAGGCAGGGACCCCCTGTGATCATGTAAAAAACATCTATGTGACGATGGTCTTACTGCTTCTCAGAGGGAAAAAAGTCAGTGGAATGCCTCATAATGAAATGTGTTAGGCAACTTAAATATACTGATTGTTACCAGTTTCTCCTACAACTGATTATATTTGTGGGATTGTTAGAATATGGCTTATAATAAGAAACCAACTGAACCTTAACAACACAAAGATGTTAGTCTCTCTTAACCTCTGAATGTTATGAATTATTATATAGAAAGATATTCGGTTGTAATGCATGCAGATCAAATTCTTGCTTTCATTATTTTGTTTATTTATTCTGTTATTAGTTTGTTTCTATTATTTTGTCAGTCATTTACAGTGCATTAACTTTATAACTAACAAGGGGTTTTATGCCCCTGTTAGAATAATTAAGCCCTTGTTAGAATAATACTGTCTCCCCTGTACATCTACACAGGACTGAGTAACAACAGTGTGGTTTTCTGATGTTTGCTATAAAATCCATATAATTATTTCCAAAGGTACTATGACCAATGTAGGTGTACTCAGAGAGCTTCTTGCAAGTTGCATTTTTTTTTAAGCTCTTTTTATTTTCCATGGCAAAACAATGTATTTCATAATGTGCAACAATGTGTAGTTGGTATTTTAATATACAAACACAAGCTTTACTACAGAAGTTACTGCAGTACTCAGTTTTTGAAAGGTGACTATTTTGCATTTAGTGGTTTTGTACATTTCACAGGCTAGAAATGTAAAACTATTGCAAAAACAGATATGTTTCCTGTGTAGATTTCTGCCTTGAGTCACTGATTTTTCACCCAACTTTTGTCATAAGGCTAAGAAAATATTTCAATTTTTTTTTTTTTTTTTTAACTAAACTTATGAAGAACACTTTATCAACAGCAAAACTACCTTTATTTACTATGCAACATAGACATAGGGTTAGTTCAAATTCCAGATAATACCAGAATCTGGAAGGTGCTCTTGTAATATACTGGTCTCAACACTGCGGTGCTGTGGGACACTATCATTGCAGTCACTGGTAGACACCTCAAGAAGACAGTTGCAGCAACAAGATTTACAGTCCTTACCTAGAAATCTGCTGGTGGTGGTGTTGTATCTCTACTGAAATATTGATTTTGTTCCAAATTAATTGAAACAATGCAGGAATTTTAAGGATGAGAACATTACAGTGGTTTAACTGAGAGAACATATGTCAGGCCCTCTTCTTAAAATCAAGAAATGAAAAGCAAGAAAGATAATAAAATTTGAAAAGGATCTTCAAATGTAATTTTTTTTCTTAAAACCTTGACAAATTCAATATTATTTTTTAATTGTCCTCATGACATTCACTGAAAGTTAATATAAGTTTTTAAAAAATAAGCTGAAGTGATATTGTTGTGTGTTCATATGTTCTGAAAATTTTACTCATCTGAGTGGGAGTAGAAAGATAAATTAATGACTTGAGTTGTGTTGATCTCCTTCATCCTGGAGTTACAATGGTAACCAAACAGGACATAAGCCAGTGAGAAAGCATTTTCAGTACTGAATATCACACTTCCTTGCTTTTGATTTTTTGACTACTTAGGTAACTTGGTATTTTTGGACGCTCATGCAAATTTATTCAATAAATAATAATCTGCAAGACAATTTAAAGTATTAAGATGGTAGATTTATTGGGTCAAAAATCCTACCCCACAAAAAGAATAACCCCCAAACCAAACTTTATTAAAATAAAGAGATCCCTCTCATAGAAACACTACAGGGTGCAATTGTAATATTAATGAGCTTTGGGAATTGACGATTTTAGAATTCCTAGCCTCTCAGCTTTGATCCATTAGTGGGTATAGATTCAGTGGGAGCACTATTGGGCAAAGGCTGCCTAAGTGGAAAATTGATCCTGGTAAGTGGTATCTTACTTGCTTGACACATTAATGTTTCCCTTTTTAGTGCTTTGAACTTTTGCTCTGTGATAATATGAGTTCAAGTCCCACTTGGGATGTTGAACTTTCAGTAAAGACATAGAGTGAGCATGGGGGATCTGTCATTCCTTTACATTTTAATTAAAAGTATATGTTGAAACTAATGGAGAAAATATAATGAAATTACCATCATCATCATCTAGCTCTGTAACTGGGAAATAGACCTTTTCTGTCACTTAGTCAAGTGAATGGTTGGCCAGGGAGTTAAAGCAGGCACTGACAAGTACTGAAAGGTGCAACATGCAAAGTCTGAGCTCTTTAGTTACTATATTCCTTTTCACCCAGCCTGATGGAAAAAAAAAAAAAAAAAGGAAGAAAAGAATAGAAAAGGTAAATCCAATAACTTTGAACAGATTTTGCACCTCGAGCATTTATTAATCAGACATAATATAAATAAAATTAAATAAATGGCTAGTTTCAAGAGCACCTTACAGACTAATTAAATGGTTGTGTGAGAACTCTTGGGACATGGGCAATTAAGTAATTTCCCAAACAGATAATTTGGAAAAGTCAAGTAGAGCAATGAACTAGGAAAAGGCATCCAGGGAGTTAAAGTTAATGATAATATAGAACTTCCCCACATCCCATTCTGAGCTTACTTTAGTTGAATGTGACTGAACATATAGAGAAAAATTGCATTTACCTGAGTTATTAAGCAAGGTGTTTACAAGGAGGAAAATAGTATAATATTTTACAAGATTTAGATATTCAGCCCCCCAATCTCAAGAGAATACAAAATTATAACAAAGCTTAGAATCCTTCCAGAGGTTAGTACTGATTGCTGTGCAGGTACCAAATGAGGTGTTTAGCACAGGGATACAAGATACATTTATGTCCTTGAATAAGCTTTCAAATTTGGGATGATATAAAAATCTTTGTGTATGAAAAACTTCAAATTTCAGGGCAAAAAGGTACAAAGCATCCAAATTATTTCATCAGATCAAGTCAAACTTCCATTTTTAAGATGCTAAGGAAAGAATAAAAAATCTCCAAGAGATATCTGTTTTGTGTTGCAGAATCCCTACATCTGGATAAGTCTTTCAACTTTTGGATTTTATCCCATCTGAACTTGAAGTTTAGGCATACTTCACATATGTGATATTGCATTATTTAAAAAAAAAAAAAAAAAAGAAAAGTGTACAAGAAGATGAATTTTTAATCTGATAGACACTTGTAGCTAGTATTGTATTTGTAAAATGGGCAGTGTTGAATGATTGTAACTTAACTTAGCAGTCATACTTACATTGGTCATCTTCCTGGAAAGATGACTAGGGTACATGAATAAAAATTATGTGGATACCCCCTTGTATTCAGATTTTAATGCCACAGCTACCAATGGATATACATCACAAGATAAAAGTCTTCTCTGCACAGCACTTGGCCTATCTGCAATTCCAAAAAGACTAATAAAGCTCTCTATGGTTTGAAGTTTTATTCACATTTTTAATATAATTTTTTCTGCTGATATGTCTTTCAACAGACAGACCTAACTGTTCATGTGTTGTTCTCCTCATAACTGCTTTAGCTACACTTGAGTCTAAGAGCTGCTTTAGCTACACTTGAGTCTAAGAGCTCAGAAACAGGCTTTAATTAGATTTCTTTCATATTTTTAACAACTTTCCAGAGCTGTCTCATCTGATAACCTGTTGCCAAGCCCATAAAATTAATTTGACCTCCATTGCTCTAGAAATTGGTGGATGTTGAAAGCAAAAACAATTAATTAATTCAATCCCATGAAAAGTATCTTGGCAAAATGATTATGGGAACAAAAAAAACCAAACCAAACCAAACCAAAACAACAACCAAAATAAACCCCAAGCAAGCAAACAAACAAAACACACACACACAAAAAACCCAAACAAACAAAAAAACCAAACCACCACCTTTTTTTTTAACAAATGATCCTAGGGCAGTATGAGATCAGTCATGTTACCATCAGTCAGTGGGAGGTCTGGAAGGGACATGTACTGTGGGACTGACCTGTAACAATTGCCTCCTTGGTCATAGCAACCTGAATTGATTGATTGATTTTTAGCATGTGTGAAACCCATTAAATTCAATGAGAAATGGCTCACAATTACATGAACCACTGCCTCAACACTAAATTTGACTTCCTGCTACCAGTCAAGCCCTCTTCCTAGACATAGACTCTGGGTACAGAGTGGGTTGAGAGTAGACCTGAAGAGGACTTTGGGGTGTTGATTGATGACAAGCTCAGTATGAGCTGGCAGAGTGATCATGTAGCTGGTAGTGTGATCATGTAGATCATGTAAGGCCAAATATATCCTAGGATGCATCAAGAGGAATGTGGCTAAGAGATCAAGAGATGTAGTTCTCCCCCTTTGCTGTTGTGAGACCCCCACCTTGAATACTGTGTCCAGTTCTGGTGTCCCCACCATAAGAGGGACAGAGATATGTTGGAAAAAGTTCAGAGGAGGGCCACAAAGATGATCCAGGGACTGGAGTGCCTCTGCTGCAAGGATAGGCTCTAAGCCAGGGAGCTGGGATTGTTCAGCCTGGAGAAGACTCTGAGGGTACCTTAAAACTGCCTTCCAATACCTGAAGGGATCCTACAGAAAGGCTGGAGAGGAACTCTTGACAGCAGTCTCCAGCGATAGGGTGAGGGGAATTGATTTTAAGCTGAGGGAAAATAGGTTTAGATAGGGTCTTAGCAAAAAGTTCTTCAGTATGAGAGTATTGAGACTCTGGAATAGATTGCCCAGAGGGGTTGTGGATGCCCCCTCCCTGGAGGTGTTCAAGGCAAGGTTGGATGAGGCCTTGAGCAACCTAGTCTAGTTGAGATGCATCCCTGCCCATGGCAGGGAGGTTGAATATGATCTCTAAAGTCACTTCCATCTTAAACCAATATATGATATGATTGTCCCTATGACATACAGAAATATCAAGGTTAATCATCCAGTTTGGCCAACTCAATTTCTTATCTAGCATTTATTATCAAGGAGGGTTTTGGGGACATGAGGAAGAGTCCACTCCAATAATTTTAGAAATTATTAAAGAGAAAAATATACTAAATGTTTAATCCATAACTGCTCAGCAGGAAAATCTGCCTTTCAGTGTATGATTAAAACTAAGCTCATATTTATAATTTTTGCTAAACTGTGCTAAGATTGTATATATAAGTAGTGTTAAGTGTTCAGGTAAATACTTTCTCAAACAAAATCCTCTGGTGTTATTTACAGTGATACTTCCATCACATATATGTCATATTTGGTATAAAGCTGAGTGGTCATGAGGGTCAAGCTTCTGCTTGGATTCTTCCTGTCTTCTCCAATGGCTGTCATCCAAGGAGGACTATGACCATTTTACCTTTGATCCTGATCTGTGTTTGTTCCTGAATCCAGTACCAGAATTCAGCTCCTTAACCTGTTTCCCATCTGCTGCTGGGCCCATTCTGGGACTTCCCCTGTGCCTGCTCCACATCATCAGTGGTGATGGTGATGTAATTGCCATCAGGGGGAGGGGCGTGTTGAGTTCAATACTGGTTTTATATAAATTTGCATATATTCCATTTTATTATTATTTTTTTCATTTTCATTAAAGTTGTTCTAGTTTCCTATTCTAATTTCTAATCTCTCTTCGTTATTCCCTTTCTCTTCCCCATGAGATAGGAAAAGGGTTAACCAAGAGTGTCAGTTATAGGTCTAGCAGGCTGCCCTGACCCTAACCATGACATATTTATTGGTACCCAATGTGGGACATGATTGGAGCTCTGATGAATTGCCTAAATAGTTCAAATTCTGGTTTATTCAGTTGAGAAAGTATCACTTTTTTTTTTTTTACTTTTTTTTTTTTTTTTTTTCCCAAGAGTCTTTAAGGATTGGAAGCTAAACCAGACAAATTATGTTGTTTCTGTAAGCAAATTATTATATCATGTCTTTTTCCAGTTTGTTTCAGAGTTAAATGCCATACTGTTCCCTTACATGATGTATGCGTTATGTTATTGTTTGCTTATTCTCACTGTTTATCTTAAAGCTTTCGGTTCTGGGGGCTGGGTAATAGCTGCCACTTTGCTGTGGTGTTTATCACTGATTTATGCCATGCTGAATTGGGCAGCGACCGTGTCTCTACTATTGGCATCACAGAATGGATTTTGTTACTAAGAATATTTTTGTTTTTACCTCAGGTATTTATACTTCTCCCCAGTATGCTAATCTGGATTTTAGGATTCCATTAAATTGTGAGGATTACGAATATGGTTATTACCATCAAAATATTATGTTGTTATTATTATTATTTAATTAATTTTTCATTTCCTTTTTGTGTGGCATCGGATTAACTGTCAGTGCAGGTGTACATGTCAAGCAGCCACCTCAGCTCGTAGAGTGCATGCCTCTTCAGCAACAAGCACGGCAGTTACTCAGGGTCTGTGAGGCTTTGTGACACTCTCTGCAGCTATCCAGACTCCACAAGGTTTTATGACATGAAGAACATGCACTGCAACTATTCACACTCCACAAGCCCTTGTAACAAGCATTGCAGCTACTAAGACTCTGCGAGGCACCCCTTGCCCCCGCAAGCCCTGTCACTGCTCCAGATCCCAAAATGAGCACTGTTGCTATTCCGGCTCCCACAACAAGCTCTCAAGATATTCCAATGCCAATAACAGGCTGCTTCAGCTCCTGCAACGAACCCTGCAGCTACACTGACAGCCACTGTGGCCACTCCCACTCAATTCATTGGTACAATTTGTCCCTGTGAGGAAAAGAGAACAAGCAAAACAGCCACATCCAGTGACAGATCAGAGAGAGAGATTCCTCAAGCTGAACTGGAGTATGAGTCAGAACCAAGTGTGAAGCCTGACCCCCCTGCAACTGGAAAGAAACACCTAAGAAATACAGATCGCCAGTTTTGTCAGATGATGACATAGCAGGTTCTTCAATAGTTCACTGAGGGTCAGGTGATCAAGGAGCAGGTCCTAATAAAGCAAACCCATCGGATGTGGAGTCATCAGACACAGAGGCTAGCACCAAATCTTTATCTATGAAGGATCTGCAAAATCTAAGGACTATAGCCATTGAGAAGGTGAGCCACTGACGACCTGGCTGCTCTGATGCTGGGATAAGGGGGCCAAGTCCATTGAATTGGATGGTAGAGAAGCCAGGCAGTTGGGATACCTGTCCAGAGACAAAGGAGTTGATCAAGCACTTGCAAGAAAGAATAACACAGCCTTTTGAGACAACTCGTCAGCCGTAAAATCCAGGTATCCCTTTAAGGGCAATATTAAATGCCACCCAAGGAATTGGACAACCATGGAAAAAGGTATTAAGTACCTGAGAGAATTAACTGTGTGACAAGTGATTTATGGTGAGAGGTGAATAGTAGACCCTGATGCAATCCCAAGCCAACAACACATGTCGAGGAAGTTTGTGCAGAGTGCCCTACCAGCATATTCCCACACACTGTCAACAATGATCTGGAGAACAGATGGTGAGGCACAAACTGTGACTGAGGTGGCTCACAGGGTACAACAGTATGAAGACAGTGTCTCTGGTCCCCTACAGGCCCAAGTGTCAGCTCTGGATGGATTGTCTGAGGAGACCAAGAGATCAGCTGAGAATCTGGTTGAAAAACTAGACAGGAGGGAGAATAGTTCCTTCCTGTTCTTCCTCTGAATGGACCCGTGTTGAAGCCATCAGAAGATGTCCTCCTATGAGACCAGTTAAACAGGAGCAGTACATGTCACAACATATCCTGTGGTCTCTCATGTGTGATTTTGGAGAGAAAACTGGTAGATGGGATGGTAAACCCAATTCTGACCTACAGGCATGAGTAGTCTACTTACAAGGTAAAACAAAGAGAAGAGAGAATTATTCTAGAAGGGATGTTGCTTCAGTCTACTGTGAGCAGTGCTCTGGTCCAAGTACATGGGCCTTAGATTCAAATGTGAGTAGGGGGAATGAAAACATAGTGCATTAGTATACACCAATCCTGTAAACCATGTAAATCCTGTGAACTACATAAACCTTGTAATTCCTGTGAACCATGTAAATCCAGTGAACTACGTAAGCCCTGTACACCCTGTGAACTGTGTACACCCTGTGAACCAGGTAAACCATATGAACCGTGAACTCCACAAACCCAGATATCAATAGTGGGTACTACCCTTGGAATTAGAGGGGCTCTGTCTCCAGCTGGGTGGAGGAGGAGAGGGACAATAGACTTTATTGGACTCTGTGGATTTGAAGGCCTGGCACATTTTAACCACAGAAGTACAGAGCCCTGGTAGATGCTGGTGCACAGTGCACCCTATTGCCATCAAATCATAAAGGGACAGAAACTGTTACTATTACTAGAGTGATGGGAGGATCTCAAAAACTGGCTGTATTGGAGGCTGAAGTGAGCCTAACTGGGAATAAGTGGGAAAGGCACTGTATAGTGACTGGTCCAGATGTGCCCACCCCCCCGCCCCGTGCATCCTTGGCATTGATTTCCACAGGAAAAGGTACATCCTAAAAGGATATTGATGAATCTTTGGTACAGCAGCTGTAGAGGATGAGGACATTGAACAGATGATTGGACTGTCTAAACTTTCAGAGGAGTCTGCTGCTGTGTGGTGGATGACGGCTGAAGATCAAAAGGTGTTAGCTGCTACTGAAACAGTACACTGACAACAATATCATACCAATGGAGACTCTGTAGCTCCTATCCAGAAGCTGATCCATCACCTAGAGGGTCAAAGGGTGGTTAGCAAAACTTGATCACCCTTAAACAGTCCTATATAGCCAGATTGAAAATCTAATGGGGAATGGAGATTACCAGTGGACTATAATGGCCCGAATGAAGTTACAGCAACCATGAGTGCTAGTATACCAGACATATTAGAACTCCAGTACGAACTGGAGTCACAGGCAGCTACTGAGGTATGCTATCACTGGCAATGTTAATGTTTTTTTCTCTGTTCCTACAGCACCAGAGTGTAGGCCTCAGTATGCTTTCACCTGGAGAGGTGTCCAATACACCTGGAATTGACTGCCTCAGGGTTGGAAACAAAGCCCCACCATTTGCCACTGACTGATCCAGACTGAACTTGAGTAAACTGGGGATTACAATACATTGACAACATCATTGTGTAGGGTAAAACAGAGAATACGGTTTTTTTGAAATGTAAAAAAATATTTTAAATTCTTTTAGATGTTCATTTTGTCATAAAAAACAAGGTCAAGGGATCTGCATTTTAGATCCAATATTTGGGAATCAAATGCCAAGATGGGCATTGTGAGATGTCAATGGACATATTTAACTAAATAACCATGATGTCCTCAACAATTAACAAAAAGGAAACACAAGCCTTCTTAGGTGCTGTGGGTTTCTAGAGAATGCACACTGCTGGTTACAATCAGATTGTAAAGCTTCTCTATGAAGTAACTCGAAAGAAAAGCAATTTTAATTGGGGTCCTGAACAAAACCAGGCCTTTGAACAGATCAAATGAGCAATTGTACATGCAGTAGCCATTGGGCCAGTCCAAAAAGGACAGGACATTAAAAATGTGCTCTAAACCCCAGCTGACAATAATGGTCTTACCTGGAGTCTTTGGCAGAAAGCACCTGGGAAGACTTGAGGTCAGCCCCTAAAGAGTTCAAATAGGAAATCCCTGTTGCCCAGAAACCTTAGAGGTGATAATGAACTGGCCAAAACAGGAAAAGCCACCAGTACAGGTAGTGACATGTGCTGAAGACACATCACCATATAATAAATTATAAGAAAATTATATGCTATATTTACTGAAATCATTGGAGGTGGGTGGAGTCCCACATAATGAATCACAGAAGTGGCTGAGGGAGAAGGTGAATCAAGTCAGTTTGCAGAGGTAAAAGCCATCCAGCTGGCTTTAGACATTGCTGAATGAGAAAAGTGACCAGCACTCTATCTCTGCACTGACTCATGGATGGCAGCAAATGCCTCATAGGGGTGGTTAAAAAAGTGGAAACAGAGTAACTGGAAGCACAGAGGTAAACCCATCTGGGCTGCCACATTGTGGCAAGATATTACTGCCATGGATCAAGCTGCTAAAGTATTCCAGACAGACTTAAGACTGGGAACATAAAAGTAAACAAATTTTAGCTCAGTGGGCCCATGACACTTCAGGACATCAGGGAAAAGATTCAACATACAAATGGGCTTGTGACCGAGGGGTGAATTTACATATGGATGCTGTTGCCCTGGTTATCCACAATTGTGAAACATGCGCTGCAGTCGAACAAGTGAAATGGTTACAGCCTTTATGGTATGGGGGGACAGTGGTCAAAATTTAAGTATAGGGAGGGGCTGGCAGATTGATTATATTACATTTCCTCAAACAATCTGGTTAAGTGCTACGTGCTTACAATGTTGGAAACAACCACTGAATAGCTGGAAACATATCCTGTACCTCATACCACCACCTGCAACACCATCCTGGGCCTTTAAAAACAGATCTTGTGGTGACATGGTACTCCAGAAAGAATTGTGTGGCACACATTTTAAAAGGAACCTCAGACAATTGGGCCAAAGAGCATGACATTAAGTGGGTGTATCATGTACCCTATTATGCACCAGCCTCTGGGAAAGCTGAATGATACAATGGACTGTTAAAAACTACAGTGAAAGCAATGGTGGGTGGAACTTTTAAAAACTGGGACAAGCATTTAGCCCAAACCACCTGGTTAGTTAATACCAGAGGATCCATCAATCAAGCCGGTCCTGCTCAATCAGGAGAACCGTGTGGGTTTTTCCTGCTTCAGGCAAAGGCAAACCCATTCATGGGATTGCTTTCAGTCAAGGACCTGGAAATACTTGGTGGGTGATGATGAAAGATGGTGAAGTACAATGTGTGACCTCAAGGGAATTTAACTCTGGGTGAGAATACTTGATTTAAAGCTGTATAATGTTAATTACATAAAAGTAGTGGTGTTCAATAAGTATCTTTCAGAACGACATAGTGGTGATGAGAAGAGCCAGATTCATTGAGTAATATCCTGAGGTGAACCTGCAACCCGTGGGCATGAAGCACAATTAATTCCTTAACAGTTTTCCTGCCCTTAGAGACTGCTATGATAGGTAGAGATCCACAATCATGAACTAAATGAATTTTTCTGTAGAAACAAATGATAACATAGTGATGGATATGATGTAAATGGCATGGAATAAGGCTTGGAATGTCCTCATTTGAGTTAGAACAGAACTAGTTTTATTCAGTGATTTTACTTTTCAGCTCAGTTCTTCTAACTAACTGCACTATCTGAAGTTAACATGTCTTTTCAGACAATGTCTGCTTCCATCTGGAATAAAGCTTGATGTTTAGAGTTACTACCAAGGATTGGTGTGCAGACCAAGGTCACTGCTGGATCTCATGTAACACACTGGGGATGTAGAGAGTAAAAGGCTGCACCTGCAGGGAGGAGCAGACAGGACAGGTGACCCCAAACTGACCAACAAGGGATTCCCTCCCATATATGTCATATTCAGTATAAATCTGAGGAGTCATGAGAGTCAAGCTCTCTTCTTCAGTGTCTGGCATCTGATGAGGACTCCATCCATTGTGCCTTCAATCATAATCCACAGGTTTCTGAATCCAGTTCCAGAACTCAGCTCCTGAATCCCATTCCCATTTGCCTCTGAGTCCAGCCTGTGACATCCCTCCCCAGTGCCTTCTCCACAGCACTGGGTGTGTATGTGTGTGTGTATGTGATATACTGGTTTTGTATATATTTGTATATATTTTACTATTATTATTTTCATGAAAGCTGTTCTAGTTTCATTTTCTAATCGCTACGTTTCTCCCCTGTATTCCTTTTCTTTTCCCCTTTGTGGAAGGAGGGGGGTTAAGAGAGAGCATCTGTTATAGGTCTAGTGGACAGCCTTGATCCTAAACCTTAATATTATGAATCATGATCAAACACATCCTTTCATTCTCCCTTTTCATCCCAGATTTTAGCACAGACCCTTGCTATTGTCTGCCTGTTTTAAGTGAAACCAAAATAAATAAATAATAGAAAACAACCTGGAAGCCCTCTGACACCCACTCCCAACCAATATTTGCTCACATTATCTGACAGAAAGGCCAAATACAGAGAAAATTAATTTCTGGTATCTGATAACTAGGTGGGATTTATTTACACAAATTTGTTTAATTCTGATCTCCTGCTTGTCTTCTAGTTCATCTACTCTATTTCACTCATTTCATGCAGCAGAGCGTTTTTCAATTATAAATCCAGGCAGCAGAGTATATTTGAGCATTCTGTCAGCTTGATTTATTTTTACACACATAATGAATTTTAAACTCTCTCTTCAAAAGTCATCATGTAAAATTTGGAAATAGAATTTCTCTGGTTTTTGGTGGGATTACAAATAACTGGATAAATGGGAAAAGCCTGAAGATAACTAAATCAACACCACAAGACCTAGTGATGAATCCCAATAGACTGAGAATACAGAGCTCCTTCTAATGCTCTCTATCCTCCTTAGTCTCCTCCTTCTCTTTCTTATTTGATCTATTTTATTTATTAATCACACTTAGATCATTATATATATGCTACACTGAACATGACATTTGCTTCCTGTAGCACTCCGTGAAAAGATAAGCAACAATTGGCTTAAACAGTCAAAAAATCTGGGCTTGATGATTTCAGTCATTGGAAACCAGGTTACAATGTCCCTTTGGCAGCAAAATTACCCATGGGGAAGACCAGGGCAAAGTGTCTACAACTTTGACTGGGCAAAGTGTCCTCAAGTAGGATGAAGTTATCCCAAGCAGAGAAGGTGATATGGGGGCTGAGCAATTTCTCCTGGAGGAGCTCAGGATTCATATTGTTCCCCTATCATTTTTCTCATCTCAAGCTGCAGAAGGAATGGAAGATGCATGTATACAATGGCATGAGTATGTACATATATGTTTTATATAACATTATTCTCTGTATCTGTAAGGATTATTGAAGATCTAGAGCTGTATTTACAATGTATTTGGAACAGCTGTCAAAGAACACAGGCAAATATCTTTATCAAAGGAAAATAATTAAAGCACAGCGTCTACATAATGTTTATGGTGTCTCTGAAGTCTTTTAGCTTCTTGTGCAAGTCTCACTGGTATCCTACAAGAATATAGTCTCCTTAAACAGTGAAATTCCCATAGGTAAATACAGCATTTCACTAATGAGCCTTCTACAAGGTGAAAGTTAGAGGTATGAAATACTAGTGAATATTCAGGGCAATCTGACCCATTAAATCCCACACTGGCAACCTGATAATGTCCTTGTGTTTCTTGTGCCTGACAAACAAGGATGTGTTTTTCTTGCTAGAGCTGTTAAATTTATCGACAACCTTGAGCGGTAGAAAACACACTTCTATTTTGAAAGTTGGGAGATTCCCATGACAATCATCAGTAAGTGGCTAGAAACCTGAATGGCAGGACAAGTCTGTAAGAAATCAGAGATCATCAAACATTCAATACTTAGTCTGGGAAGTTGATAGCTGATAGATACTTAGATGGCTAGAAAGCATGTCACCTTCCTGGGTGCTGAATTCATATTTCTGAAGTGAGGAGAGGTAAATTTCCAACTCACATGGCTAAGAGCTTTGAGAAATCAGGTAATTAACTTGAAATTCTGTCTTTTCAATAAAGAGTACCTATGATGACAAGATACTTTGATACTTGCTAATGTTGTCATACCTTCAGTGTTATCATATTTGGTTTGTGTGGAAAGGTTTGGGTATTAGAAGATGCTACAGGGGTGGCTTCTGTGAGAGGCTGCTGGAAGTTTCCTCTTTGTCCAATAGAAACAATGACAGCTGGCTTCAAGGCTTGACCCATCATTGGCCAAGGCAGAGCTCAACAGCAACAATGGTAGTGCCTCTGTGATGATATATTTAAGGGGGGAAAAAAATACTGTGGAAAGAAGAGAAGCTGGTGAGAGTATGTGAAAGAAACAACTCTGAAGACACCAAGGTCAGTGGAGAATGTGGGGGAGGAGGTGTTCCAGGACCTGGAGCAGAGATTTCCCTGCAGCTCATGGTGAAGACCACTGTGAGGCAGAATGTCCCCTTGCAGCCCATGGAGATGCACAGTGGAGCAGTTATACATCTGCAACCCATGGAGAATCCCATGCCAGAGCAGGCGGAAGTACCTGAAGGAGACTGTGACCCTGTAAGAATACATTGCTGGAGCAGGCTTCTGGTAGGACCTATGGACACATGGAAAGAGGAACCCACACTGCAGCCATTTGCTGGCAGGACTTGTGACTCCTTGGGGGACTCATGCTGAAACAGTCTGTTCCTGAAGGACTACACCCCATGGAAAGGACCCATGCCAGAGCAGTTTGTGAAGAAAGGCAGCCTATGGAAAGGACTCATGTTGGAAAAGTTAATGGAGGACTGTCTCCTGTAGGATGGACCCCATGCTAGAGAAGGGGAATGGTATGAGGAGTCGTCCTTCTCTGAGGAAGGAGTGGCAAAGGCAATGAATGGGTGATAAACTGACCGCAACCCCCATTCCCCCATAACTTGCACCACTCAGGGGGAGGAGATAGAGAAAGTCAGGAGGAACAGTTAAGCCCAGTTAGAAAGGAGAGGTGGGGGGAAAGGTGATTTTAAGATTTAGATTTTATTTCTCATTATCCTACTCTGATTTGATTGCTAATTATTTAAACTAATTTCCTCAAGTTGAACCAGGTTTGTCCATGATGGTAATTCATGAGTGGTCTTCTTGTCTTTATCTCAACTCATGAGCCTTTTATTGTATTTTTTTCCCTGTCCAGCTCAGGAACAGAATGATAGAGAGTCTATGCGGGGCACGTGGCATCCAGACAGGGTCAACTCACTACAGGTGTTCAAAAATAAGTACTTTCTTCATTGTGATTTAGATAATATCAATCTATTTAAATCTATGCACTTTTTGGGTGGTTTACTGCACACATACTAAAAATACTGACATCTTTGTAATCTATGTATTCTGATATAACTTAGGGTTTCTGAATGTGCATATGAGTGGTCAAAAGCAAACTTTTCCATTTTTTGAGCTCTGAAGGCTGTATTTTATTTTCCTGAGTTGAGCCATTAGTTCAGTCAGAGTTGTCAACATAATTCTTACTGTAAGCAAGCAAAGAGTTCGCTGGCTCTCTGACGATCCCTGAATGAGTTTTGCTCATGCTTTGATCTTTCCTGCCCCCTGTCACCAGCCCCTCTTGTTTTCATGCTTGCTGCTCCAGTGTAAAGCAATGGTTACAGGGAAACAATGAGGGAAACCAGTGTTCTTCCAAGTGTTGAAGGAAGTGAGGAAGGCAGGAATTTGGGATTGGAAAACTCTGTGATGCCCAGGCTCCTCCATGAGGGCCCTCTTCTCTTAGGGCAACACTGACTGAGACTTTGGTTATTAAGGTTCTGGTAGAGAGTCTGCAGCAGAGTTAACATTTTCTGATTACTATATCACTGATGTCCTCCAGCTAAACCAGGAAAGAAAATATTGGAAAGACATGTACACCTTGGATATGTGCCCCTTGGGTATGTTCCCCTTTTCACAAAGAAGAAAGGAAGACACCTTTCAGTTTAAAAATCCCTGGATTGTTAAAAAAGCATAGGTGGCTTAACTGATAGCATTAGATGATTAATTTTTAGGTACAATTACATGACTGGAATCTCCCTGTTACTGAATGAGCAAACTCAGGTCAAGAGAGCATGGCGTGAGTGAAGGCCTGTTTCAACAGACCCATGTTTGCATATAGGACTTTCATTTACCTTGAGAACAGATGAAAGGAGTAAGTTTTAAGCCTACCAGAGGAAGAAAGAGCGTGTCAGCAAACGAGAAATAAAAGCATAGATGCATCCTGACAGCAAGAGATAAGTGACCTTGTCACTCTGATTTTTTCACTAACAAAAATACTTTTCAAATGTATTCAGAATAGAAGCACTTGTTCTGTATGACAAGATAACACTCTATCTGCAAAAACAAATTTAGGACATATATGATGCTACTGAAGTATCCACTGTAGATGTACTAACACATGGATGAAAGGAGGTGAATCGAACACACCGCTCCACCCCCTTCCCCCCCCGAAGTGTCACACTGTAATTGGGAGGCTCACAGAATAAAATACAACTGAGCCAATGCAACATGTGGCAAGGTGTTTGGATGAGAAATGAGACACCGATCAGGACAGGAACATGTTTTGCAAGACACCCAAGGAGGCAATAAGAAGCAGAAAATTCACTTTATATGTCAGAAGAAGCCTTTCCCTCCAGTTCTTCAAGGTTTTGGACTCCACGTTGAATCCCAAAATTTTGCTCTCAGTAAGTACTGCTCAAATGAGAAATTCCTTCATTTGGACTTCCTACATATTTCTTCATTTGTATGTGCTTTTTGGCAGGTGCTCTAGCTCTGCTTTCGATATGTGCCCAAAGTGCTAATATAATTTTCTCTGGATGATTTGCAGGAATAAGGGTCCATGAACCATCTGATAATACCTGGCATGTAGTATACATTCAATCCATTTAACACCTGATTATACTGAGGAACTACTTCTGAATCATTTAGGCGCCTGCCTGTGCTTTAAGTTTCCACCTTTAATATTCATACATTAAGATGAAAATAACATTTGTATTAACATGATAGTTATTCTGATAACAAAATCCTACATAAATTGGTGAATACAGCTACTGCTTCATCATTTCACGTAATTTTTTTTTCCAAACCTTTATAATTTTATACACCATTATTAAAATATATGAACTCCTGTCACTCATGTCTTGTTGCTCAGGTCTGAAGTGGGATTTGCTGTGTTTCTTATTAAATTTGTCTTCTATTTGTCCATTTAACTGAACTTTTGCTATGATGTTGAGCTGTAGTTCATGCCAAAATTTATTTGGAAAATAGGACAGGTCTCTATAGATGTCTGCACCAGAGATAATCATGCTTAAGAGATTTTATGATTAAGCAGCAGACACTTGACAGGCATGTCTCATCACATCCAGAACAGGTGATCTGACCTGAGCTTATGGCTATTTCTCTTCATGACCCTAAGAAGAGCCCAGTTCAGCTGCAGACATCCTCACTGTTGATATCTGTGAGTATCTGTGAGTAATCCCACAATTGCCCTTCAGCAGCCACCTTGTGGCCTACAGAAATTACTTCAAAATATTTTCTAATTTTCCCCCCAAATGAAATTAAGACCTGATTTATGTGGTCAAATTAAAGGTCCCGTTGGCTCCATATTATTTTTTTTTATTTTTGACCAGGATATTTTTACTGCTTTCTGTACATATTCATTAGTTTTGAAATGAAAGAATTCCTAAAGGTATAAAGCTGTTGGAACTTACACAGCTGAAATATCTTCAATTAACATAGTTAAGAAGATAGATGTTTTAGTCTTAAATGGAGAATATGGATTCGTTTTTCTTATCTCTATTACTGAAAGTGATACGAGTGGATTTTCCAGAATAATGCTATAAAAAACCAAAAGTTGATTGATTAATTCAAAACCTACACCTAGGAAATGTTTTCCAGGAATACTTGAAGGAAATGCACAATGGTCTATGAATAGAAACAATTTAATGTTTTTACGTTGATGGCCAGATTTACAGGTATCTGATACATTTGGCTATGGCAGTGACAGATATGATAAAATCGTGACAGTTTTCTCAACTTATTCCTTCCTGTTATGCTGAATCAGAAGGTATCAGAACTGCAGACTGTCTTAGTGATATTCCTTAATTATACCTCTTAAATATTTAAGTCTATAGGAAGATATTTGAGTGTACATATAAAAATACATACAAAGGTTGACTTCAGATTGCATCAAGCTCACTGAAAACTAGACTTGTGAAAATGAAAATATCTATCGGTCCCCTATTTATTTTATGCTGTAAGAACAGCAACCACAGGGCTTTTTTGCCATAGCTTAATGAAAACAATGAACGTTTGTCCTTGATTTCATATGTCTTTGAATCAGGCTATACCTGTTTCAAAAACAATCTGTAAGCAAAACAAAAGAGGATTGATAATGGTTTTTTATCATATACATAAGAGGTAAGCTAGACGTGAAATGCTAATAAAACAGGAAGCTTCTTGGAATTTATCCGGAAAAAAAAATTATAAAGGTGAATCAAAAACCTCCCTGAATTGTTCTTTTCCTGGTATGATGATGCTACTCAGGATGTTGTTCCAGCATCTGTATTTTTTTACTTCAGTTGGCAAGTTTAGATGTGCCCACTATATTTCTCATGAACCATTTTTGTTAGTTCTTTTGTAATAAAAGTTAAGACTATTAGCTATTTTCCTGAATTGTAACAACTTGCTTCTAATGCAAAAAAGTTGTCCATTTTGACCTTGCTAAGATATAGAAGAGGACAACTCCATGCTCACCGACTTCACCCTTCCACTATCAAAAGCACAAGTTATTTTTGATGTCTTTTAGAAATATATTTAACTTGATTTAATTTCACCCAGTGACAGCTCCTCCATCAGTGATACACCTCCAGAACTTCACCCTTCTAAAGGGTAGATATAATCTTTTAATTACCAGCTTAAATTTATTAATGATCTATTTATACCAAGATATCTTTGCCAGTGAAACAGCCCTCTTCCTTCCTAACATAAATACAGTTTTGAAGTATTTAAAGGCTATACTACCAGTTTAGTTATCAGAATTCAAACTTATGTGTGTACTGTAATCAATAAAATTATTCCAAATATTTGTAATGCATGAGGGATTACTCACTTGCATTTCCAGTGAACATAGAAATAAAAATATTTTCAGTCATATCCCATGTGCTTACCACAGAAGAAAAAGATATATCTATTAAATCAAAACTCCAGGAGAAATAAATAAATAGAAAAACCCAAAACACATGCAGCCATTTCTTCTTTAGTGTACTTCTCTCTACAGGAAAACTTTGTTTATTAAACTAAAGGTTTATTGCTATAGGTGAAGAAAATTTTAAGAACAAACATTAATTTCTGGTATGGCATTATTTTATGAATTAACAAGATGATGGGCATTAAGAAGTAGGTAACATATACAGCCATCTAAAAAAATGTAAGTAATCTGCTCTCTAACACGAATAAATAATACAGTTCTGCTCCCCATCTTCATAAAATTATTGTTTTCTTGTTTGTTCCATAGTTTCTTTGTTTACTTTATTGGTAGCACTTTACATATATAGTTGTGAAGCACACATATCAGTATTCTTTCTTTCCCTTTTTATTATAAAATGTGCTAACTTTAAATTGAAGATTGTCATAATGAGGAGTAGGAAATCACCATTACCTGTTTCTAGTATTACTGTGTCTGTAATTCTTTGAATTACTGTCCCTTCCTGAGGCAAAAAGTCTTAATCTGATTCTTTAAATCACGTCATTGATTAGGTGTGAATGAATAGGCTCATGAAATGAAAGGATGTACAACGTCATGATTAGACTTTCAAATGCTTCTGGCAACATGCAGGCTTAAAACCTCTTGCATCTTGCCCCCCCTTCCCCCGTTTTAGAGATACAGTGTAGTTCTACAGCCATCTAATATAACAGATGCTTAACAAAGATGTCTTACGCCACTTTTTTGAGAAGAAAATCCATGACAAAAAAGCACAAATCAGGACTTTAAAATAGCCACTGATAGTCTCATTTTGATAATAATAAAGAAAACAGGTGAGGCTCATCCTGAAAATACTGCTTGACATATTAATCAAGATCACTTCTGCCTACTCTTCTCCTATGCATATGTTTCATTCGATGCACCTATAATATCTGATTTAACATAGAAACACTTTCTAGACAAGCCTTGTGTTTTGTTTTATGTACAGCACTTTGCACTTTTAGGGAATATTGACAGTAAGTACAAGAATGAACCTTTCTGAAAATAGGACAGAGGACTTCACTTTTCCTTTTGCCTTTAGATATGAAAAAGAAAAAAAAAAGTATGCCTCAGAACAAGTTTAAATATCTAAACATCTCCTTTTGAATAAAGAGTAGTGTTTTATATAATTACTAAAGTAATAAATATTCAAGTTTTGTTATTATTTCTTCAGTATAAAATCCTAAAATATAAACAGAATGCACTGAGAATAAAAAAAAAGTCTGTGTTGTTTCACAACCCTTATACACGTTTATTTCTTATGCAGGCATGTTATCCTGGATCATGGGTCAGGTGATGATGGCTATGAGAAAGAAGAGCACAGAGGCTGATGTAGAGGGAAAAACTGGCTGTTGGCATCCACCAGCTTTGGAAATCAGCAGAAACTGGGAAAACCACCCCTGCAAGGTACTGTTAGTTTAAGCTAGTCCAGTTGTTCCTTTTACAGAACATGAAGCAAGGAAATGCTATTCATCCCAACTTAGGTATCTAAAGTCAGGAAAGATTAAAACAAACCTTAGTTTTTACCTCAGAAAGGAGATAAAGTCTGGAATACTGCACCAGAAAGCTTCTTAACTCCAGATCTAACTTATATCTTACTATTTTATGAACAAGATTTAATTATAGAAATAACTATACTATATTATACATCTGTTTGTGTCCAGTTAAGCATTACATATTAGCATATTATTAAAAAATATATATCTATCATTTTCAAGGAACTCTCAATTTATATTTCCTAGTGAAATGAGGTTTTATCAGTATTTTATGTAAGATTTTTACATGAAATAAATGTAAGAGCAGAAAAAATGCACTTAACCAATTCATGTGTTTTATTTTTATGCAAGGTAAAACTTAGAAGATGCAAGGTTAATTACTATAATTTGTAAAAAGACGATATAAGTAAAAAGCAGATGGTGTAGTATCTATGTAATTAACTTGTAATTGCAGTGTAATTGCACAGTGGTATTGCTTTGCAGTGGATTGCTAAAGTGGATTTATACAGTTACTTATGAATGGGTTAATTTTATAAATTTTGATAAATTATCAAATAAAAAGTGTATATTTTTTTCAATTTTGTCCTCAGAAGAACATTTAACTGTATTTGCATGTTATCTGTAGACAGCATGCAAAAGTTGTAGCAAGTTAAACATGAATCCTAAAAAGTTTTACTTTATACATTATGCATTATTTGTCATAACACAGAGGTCATAAAAAAACCCCATATAACTTGGGCTGATAAAGCTGTAAGCAAAAGAAGGAAGACTGAAATATTCAGGTAAAAGTATTCTAATCAAATGCAATTAAGCACACAAAAGATATAATAATTGAGTTCTTTTAGAGAAATAGTGGAAGTGACACCATCATCCACTGTTTCAGATGTTCTGATATCCAGTTACATAGAATGGCAGACAGCTGCATCAGTAGGCAGAAGTATCTTGCATTACAGAGGAAACAAACTCTTCTATACAGTTTTTATCGATAGGTGTAATAGTCATTACAGGGAAAAGGAAAAGTAGAGAAGAACTCTTTGAAGCATGCTATCCCTTGAGCAAATAACAAAACCCACAAGGTGGCTTCAGAATCTTTGTAAAATATTTGAACAGCTAAGGAGAAGTTTTAGTGTCAGTTCATATTTTATTCATGCAACTATTTGTTCATTCAGTGTTTTGGGCTTCATATTCTTTTCACTTCCATGGAACAATAAAGCTGTTTCTGATCATAGCAAGGAAGTCTTTTGCCATGGCTGTGTCAAGTCCTAAAACTGAGCTCTGTCCAAAATAGCTGACAAAACAATTCTCCAAGGTGTTCAGAAGGCAATAGTGTTGTGCCTTTAACTTTGGGGCATGAGCTAATTAGAAAAATTGTACACAGACACCTAAGGGCATGTGCTGGTTAACCCCAGAGGTCTTTAGTATATGTCAATGCAGCAACAAACAAGCATTAGGACCAGGACCATTGACAACCTGAAAGTACCCAGCACTATTCTCTAGTAGAAGCTAAGCAGCATGAAAAAACCTGCTGCATTGCCATTAAGCCTAGTTAGCCTCTTGCATCCAAACTGCATGCTGGGAATCATCATAGCTGTGCTAACTTCTCAACACTGCCTGAAAGTTTTTTCACAGAGTGTTATTTGGACAGTCCAAACACAATCAGGGTGTCCTAATCCTTCCCTAGTAAATATTGCTATGATACTGTATTATACTATATAACATAGATTATAATACAGTGTAAATGCGCAATAAATCTTGGGGGTTTTTTTAATATTAAAAAATTTCATGTTCTGGGTCACAAAGTAAGCAGTGTAAGTGTGATGTGTAATCTTAGTTAACTATAATTGAGGAAACAATTCTTTAACACTTTCTTTGATAGAAACTGAAGATGTCAAAAATAAAAGTGAACAGTTCAAGCAGGTATAGGAGATTCACACATCAAATAATATAACATCCCAACAACTTTCTTTTCTAGAAAATAAAAAAAAAAATCCTCTCAAATTAAGCACCAGCTTACTGAAATGGATTAAATGATCTGAATAAATAATTTACACTGGCATTTAATAGAAGCTCAGTTTTTCAAATTGTGGGATTTTTGCTTGGACACTAAGTGCATCTGCTGCTGCAATGAGAATCTGGTGGGTGCCAATGAATAGCACAACAGGCACCAGTGCACAGGGGAATGATATTGTTTGAGCCAGCAGCTTTGGCAACATATTGACATTATGAGGTTTTAATAGTAGTACTCAAAAAAAATGAAAGAGAAAAAAAGTGAGGAAGAAAGTTCAGTAGAGATTTTAATGCATTTTAATTATTTTACCTAGGGTTCCTATCTAAAATTTTCACAAAAATTCAGCACAAACCCCACATTATTTTAAATGTTTGAGTCCTCTTTTAGTTACCTTGAAGATACCTTGCTTTGGTGTAAACAAGGCTGAAACACTCCATCTGTTAGAGTGAAGTTTTGCCATCATGTAAGTATTTTAAATAATAAAGAAAGCTGAAAATCTGAAACTCATGGATAAGCTTCCCTTTGAGGAAAAGAAAAAGCAGATGGATAAGAAATTATTGCTGAACAAACTACATTTACAAACTGCACTGTAACTGATGTCTCTCTTTAACTGCAGTCATCACCTTCTCCTGTCACATCACACTGATGCAAGAAAATATAAAGGCCTTAGAAACCTGATTTTCTATTAGGTAGTATTAGATTAGCCACCTTTAAGAATTTTCTATTTCATAGAAGAAGATTCAGTACATTCTTATAACTTCTTACCAAAATTTAAATTATATCAAATAGGGCTTCATTTGCCAAGAAGATGTAACAATATCTGTCAAATATCTATTAGACTAGTATGCTGCTGGAATTCAGAAGCAAGAACTGATATTATTTTCCTCACAGTTCAATAATGTTCTAATAGTCTTTTCTGGAAAATAAGATGTATAAGCACTAGAAAAAGCTGATTTTGCATTCTAATCTCAGGTTCTTACACAGAATACCTAATTACATGAACTTTACAGACTTCAGGAAGTAAAAAATTGGCAAAAGAGCTGTTATCTTTACCTGATTAGGTTTTTGTTTTGGTTTGGTTTTGTTTGTTTGGTTTTGGTTTTGTATGTTCTTTGTGGTTTTGGAGGGTTTTTTTTGTTTGCTTGCTTTTTTGTTTGTTTGGTTGGTTTTTGTTTTGTGTGTGTGGACATACACATAATGAATTAGGTTCCAGATATTGATCTTGTACTGCCACTCTCCATTGGTGCTTAAGTATAGAAAATTATGACTAAAGACATTATTAAACAGTGTATGAACAAAGATTATGAAAAGAAAACAGAACAAAAATTCCCTTGAAAAGTACAGTAAGAAGGCTTTTGAATTGCATATGCAACAATGGAAGAATGGCAAAAGCCAGGTCTCCAAAACTAGTCCTCTTCTAGGTCATCATGATGTCTCTTTAACTGGCAAGAGAATCACTTGCAACCAACACAGAAAAAGGAACTCATAAAGTAAGTGTTGAACAAAGTTGAATGTGGAACACATTCCACTCAAAGAGAATCGTTACATTTTTTTTTAAAATTTTGACTAGAAATAAAGAAAAACATAATGATGAAATAGTAACATAAAGAATGCTTAGAGTACCTCAACTTCAATCAAAATGGCTTCTTTTGCGAAAACAACTTGTGTAATTTCTGTGTCATTCAGTACTATAAACATTTTAACTCCTGGAAAATTATATCCCCCCTCTTAATGTCTAAAATTATTTGAAGTCAAAATAAATATGATTTTTCTAAGCTCCTGGGTTTCAAATAAGGTGCACTTTTGCATGGAAAACAATTCTAACTGCATTTTTTTTTCCAAATCATCATGAATTTATCAGTATGCACAGTCACCACTGCAGCCTGGTGTGGGAAGGACTATGACTCCATAACATGTCCATTCCCTTTAGGTCATCATTAGCCTTTGGAAAAGCTTTGAAAAAGCAGCTGCTTAATTTCACATGGCACAATGACCACAAATATTGTTGACCCATTGAGGAGCACATTCAGGGGAGACTTCTTGCATCTAGCGAGTAAAATCCATAACATGATCCTAAATAATATGAGCATGGGAACAACTTTTTCTTGATAAATACATAATGATTACAGAAGGATAGCTTATTGTACAGCAAGCAGAGCCATTTAGATAGTTACATGTTCACTAAGGCAAGTTCTTTTCTTGATTTATAGCTTAGATAAAACATAGTCAAAGTTAGAAAACACTGAGGCAGCTTTTACTGTTTTACTGTTGTTTCTTTGCTCCAAATACCAAACAGGCTATGGTTTAGAGTGATTTGACTAGCAGAAGTATAAGAGAATGCTTTTGGAGAAAGGTATTTTTGAATAATCTGTGCATCCAACAGGTTCCTTTCCTCCTTCATATTGTTCTGCTCTATAAGTGGCTAGGTTCTTAGGCAGAACTCTGAATAGATCTCTCTGAAGTGCAACATGGTTTGTTTTGTAATGGACCAGATGGCATCCAGTGACAGATATATTCAAACAATATATTCTCGGAAGAGGACACTTTGTGCCTCTGACAGTACCTGAATGACATATACTATCTATAGCTTCATTCAAATATCCATAAATTCTCTAACAGTTAAATGCAAAAGTGTTTGTTTCTGTTCAATAGGAATGCATGTTGTTTAGTGGAATTCTTTTTCTCTCTCTTTTATTTTTTTTTGGTTTTGTTGTTGCCATCATAAAAGGGAAGAGGCTAAGCAGATTCTTGCTCCTTTCACTCACAGGAGAACAAATCAAGTCACTCACATCTTCTGTCAAAGAGTCTCAAACAGCTTGGATGTATAATACTACAATTAGGTTTCATTTTGTGAATCAATATTTAAAAAAATAAATAAAATCAAGTGATATGTTTAGATGTATACTGTATTTAGTGACATCTGAGAGGGGTCTATATGACAAAGGCTGTGCTCTCTTGTTTTGTCTTGCCTCCAGCAAAAATCCAAGTGCCATCATTCACAGTTACAGATGGGATTTGGGGTATCTTAGAAGCCTAGCAATAAAAAATATTGAGGTTTGAATGCATTCCTTCCATTTGTGGCTGAATGCCTTCTAATCACTAGAAATCCTTTAAATAGTCTCTATCAGAATAAAATAAGTTTTTGTTAAAAGTCTGAAATGTTTTTTATCTTTGAAATCATGTGTTATTTTAGTTCCATAGTTCTGATTCTGTCCCATATTCAGGAGTAGTATATTTCTTAAGGAAGGTTGAACTTAAGATCTGGGTTTAAGAAAATAATCAGCTGCAGTTTGTATGATTCTGCTATATGCTCAAACCCCCAAGGTTACATCCATTTTGCAGAGATTACTTTCTAACCACTCTTTGAAAACAGCATCTTATAAATCTCTGATGTTTCACTACCTTACCCAGCTAACAAGAAGGATTTTGTTTTTGCAAAAACGAAATTGTTCCAATTCTTATTCTACAATTAAAAACATATTGCGTTCTATTCTTGTACTTTCAGAAGGTCTTATTCTAGGTCCTGCTAA
Organism: Megaceryle maxima; assembly: GCA_024605025.1. Taxonomy (NCBI): domain Eukaryota; kingdom Metazoa; phylum Chordata; class Aves; order Coraciiformes; family Cerylidae; genus Megaceryle; species Megaceryle maxima. The sequence continues at coordinate 25,364 of JANHGN010001139.1, read as the reverse complement.
ATATGAGCTTGCAAGCTCAACTTTCTCTCTCTTTTGTGATAATAGTTTGCCATTCAAAACTCTGGTTACAGAAAGAGCCAGAAGTTACTTGAATGTTACTTGAAAGAAATAAAATGGTACGTTTTAGACAGGGTGGATTTAAATCTGTGCTTATATTTAGTAATACAAGTCAAATAAGTTGATAGAAAATTAGTGTAAAGAGTATATAATGAACATTAAAATTGTGCAGATTGACACTTTTATATGTTTACATTGAAAACCACATTTCCATTTTCACATATTACATTACCAGATACCACTATACTGTTAAGTACTGACAATTCAGAAGCCGTGAATTTAGTTCAACAAGGAATGATAGTTTTCTCACACAGGAATAAAGAAACACCATCTGAAATGTAGGCATATGCTTTGAAGTACAGACTAAGAGCAAAAGATTCTCAACATCTGCTAACAACTGTTTGGATGCTTGGGTTAGATCTTGGATATAATCTGTCAAATTGAATCAGCAAGTTAACTTACACTTCAAGATGTAATGAAATGTGACCAACACAATTAAACACAATAACGTAATGTAGCAGCAAAAATGCATTCTTAATCATAGTGAGTAAGGAAATAGCATTTTGGGTTTAACTAGAAAATACTGCTTGATTTTCTAGAGTATTTTTAGAATACAACACGCTTTGCAGAAGGTTTTTTGTCCATTCACACAGAAACTCAAAAGAGCACGACCAGGGCATTTCTAGCTATTGCACTACTGAGAATTTAATTTGCAAGTAAATAAGGAAAACTGAACTGATCATCTGCAACTTCCCGTAAAGAATGTGTTCTACCATCTTTTTAATACAGATTGCAAGCTACAGACTTCATAGAGGATGCATAGTATTGCTCAGTTTCAAAAGGTATTTACACATACATAAACTTCATTTCATTATTAATTGTAAATGAACAGTGATGACAGACTTGACCAAACTTTCACAAAAGCTTTATTGCCTTATTCTTCAGCCAAACCTTTAATGAACTTGCAAATGGACATTGATAAATATAGTAATAATAACCATGTCAACACCACCTAGAGAAGGTAATCCCAGGCAACAGCAGCCAGCAAAACACAGCTTTCATTAATTCAGCTGCAAAAAGATTAAATCTACGATAGTTGCTTAAAAACAGACAAGTCTTCTGTGTGACAGAAATAAACTGTCAAGATTTTGCTACATCTTATATATGCCCTTATATGTATTTTGTTCAGTAAATACAGATAATTTTTTGTTATTATCTGTATGTATATTTATGTGTAATCATTATGAGTATACATGTTTATGTGTAATCCTTAAAAGGTTATTTAGGACATATGAACAGTGTTTCAGTTTTATAATAATTGCTTAATAATCAGCTGATTTTTCAATCAGTAAATAAGTGACTGGTATAAAGAAAAACAACACTTCTACGTCTTTCTCTCATACCAATTCACTGCAAGCCAAAGATATGATGAGTTAGAAGACTGAGCAGGATGCTAGCCTGCTGTACATGCTGGTGCCAATCTCACCACACAAAGCATAAAAATTTGGTAAATCCATTTGTTTCTAAGTACTGGACTCCCATCAATCCTTTGCATATCTTAGATTTAATCATTTGATTCGATTCACAATGCTGCTTATAGCAAGGATTCGCAAAAAGCACTTACAAGAGATAGCCAGATCAGCTCCTCCTTTAAAATGCTGCAACTTTATGTTTGATACTCCATGCCTCCAGAAAGGAGTGTATAATCTTATCACAATACATGAACATTACCAATTCTAATACAAGATATACAAGAAAATGCAACTCGGTGGAAAAGAATGCAATCTAGAGATCAATCTTTAAATTAATTGTTGGGGATTGGAGGGATCAAAAGATTTTAAATATCATGTCTTGTTTGCTTTGAGTAGGAGTCAAGGGTCCTAGCTTATATAGCCGTTTTTCAAATTTTATGCCATCTACAGAGCATTCAAAATCCTGATTTAGAGCCTTAGGCCTTAAATTTCCTGCAGGGAGAATTTCTTAAAAAAGATTTGTTTTCTGTAGAAAGGCAATCTCTTCCTACATTCTGGTAAAATTCAAATCTGTGATGGCATCTCTAACAATAAACCAAAAAAAAACCCCAAAAACCCCACAGGTGATATTTTAGCTGAATAAGCTGTGGTAAAAGCAAAGTCTTTATAGAATTAAAAATGCAAGAAACAAACTTGGATTTCTAAATGAAATATAAATAAATAGGTACAAAAAGAATTTCAGCCACCACTTCTCAGGCCATGAGATGGTGAAAATTGTACAATATTTGAAGTTATCTTTCTTACCTTAATTACAGCTCTTTAATAATGTCCCAGAAGCAGAGAACATCCCGTATTTTAAAGCAGAGAATTATATCCATCCTAAAAAAAAAAAAAAAAATCCTCTTGTATCACACTGGAATTAGAAAGTAATACTAAAGGCCTGTTCAGTGCCAGAGGAAAGGAAGTTTAATTATATTCGCTATAAGGAAATAAGGAAATTATAGTAATATGAAAAATTTAATGAATGTTAAACTGGGAAGACAATGCAACACAAGTGAAGGACCTTCTTGAGTCACTGATTCAAACAGCTTTTTAGAATGCCATCACCTTTTTATATCATTGATTTTTACAGGAGATTTTCTGACCTATTATTCACGACACAATTTAATACACTTAAAAAAAAAAAAAAAACATACTATATTACACTATAAACCAAATGGATACATTTATCTCTTGTGAAGTCTGTGAACCCCTATTTCTTGTCCAAACATAGAACTACTGTTATGTGCTCAAGGAAAAACATGCTCCAAGTGTAAAAATATGTATCTTAAAACATGACTGTTCATCCTTGCTACCGATCCCATTGTCCACCCAACAAAGGTATTTCATCCACCTAGAGATGTAATACTTAACATTCAACACACACACATGTATATCTATATACACACATACATATAGTTATAAATATATATAATTATTTAAGGTGGTGGCAAAGTAAAGCCAAAACTTCAAGCAGGACTCTTCTGATATCATTGCATCTTCACAAACTGTTAACCACTTCAGGACATGGGATTAGCACACAATTTTCCCAGATCATTTTGGTAATATATGAATGCAAAAGAAGTTGGAACATGGATGATCTTCCAGCTTCTTTTTCTACTGAACAAACATAAATCAGTGAGTAATCATCAGGTGGCTTTAAGAACACAGAGGTGAAGAGTACAACAAACTCACCTGCCAACAGACTTATCTGGTTTTAACTGTTCTTCTGACTAACTCTATAAAAAACACAAATTTTTTTTTTTTTTCTTTCACGGACAGAAGATTATTTGCTGTTTTCCATTAAATTCTCAGAGCAGAACTAGGTCCTTTAATTTCAGCTATTTGTGGAGTCAAAATCATAAGAACACTTATGGTACTAAAAAGTCCTAGATTTAGATGCTGCTGACTGAGCCTAAATGTGATTTGGGACTTGGCCTCAAACTTAACCATCTCAGTGCCTGAGCTTTAGTGCTTACCTAAAAGTGATCAAGCCCTCTCAGTAGTTTAAGCTCAGTCAGCACTGTCATAGCAGTGCTGGTCACATGGAATATATTCACTGGTAAAGGAGACTTTTGTAAGTAGGTGGTTCCAGCTTTTCTGTTCCTGTTTCCCAACTGTTATGCTTTAAGCGGCAAGATACTGAAACCCATCAATGACAGTGAAAAAAAAAAGATAAACTGCCTGAAAAAAGAGAAAAAGAATGGCTGCAATTTACAGTGACAATATTCGTCACTTAAGTTTTGTGTGTTGTTCTTCATGCTTAGAGGGGCAAGCCTACATGTTGCCTTTGCCTTGGATAGGAAGGTGATGAAGGTAAAAAAGATGAACCAGAAGAGAAAATATGTCTATAAAAATAGTTTTATTTAAAAACAAAAAATTCAGATAGTTTCTTTTTATTGCTTTTTATAATTTGTGCATATATCTGGTCAATATTTTACTTATTTCAAGTTTTTATGCTGAGTTCTTTGGATTTACACTACATATATGAACATAACTATGTCAAGTAGTTACTTATCCCTCAGATTAGTAGTCTGGAGATCAGATTTGGCTGAGTAGTAGATGCAAAAAAAAGGAGAAACCCTGCTAGAATAGATGCTAAGATAGTACCAATACACAATACATACCAATACATCCCATATAAACCCTCTTTCTTGAGGGCATTTGACCCCAATTTCTTCCTACTAGCATTTACATGGTTACTGACATTTATTCTTTTACTCATTACCTGCAAAAATGCAATGCAACATTTAGGAAAATGTGTAAGCAAGAAAATAATCTCAATAAAATGTATTATTTATCTTGCCCTAACACAAATCCTAGACAAGAACAAGGATATGAACACACACTTAGGAATGTAATAGAGCTATAATGATTTAATGAGTTACAGCTTATCAGTTGAGTTGCTGTGAATTACTGTTTGCATGATTTTTCAGCTCTCCTCGCCTTGCAGGTTAATGTAAAACCTTAAATCTAGGAGATGTTTAGACTAAAATAGCTTGATATTGTAATCAGTATGGCTGCATGTGAACATACTGGCAGTTATGGGGGCTTAGTTAATGGAAAGGTGTATTTTGCTAAGCCAACACAATTTAAGTCTGTATCTAAAGGAAAGTTTGGGTTTGGGTTTTTTTGTTGTTGTTGTTGGTTATTTTTCATCATGGATTTCTGTGAAACTACTTCAGCTTGCACTAATGTTATTGAAAGAATAGGGTGAAAATGATTTATGAAATCTAGGAGGTCTTCCTTCTTCAATTTCTAACATTACATTTTCTTTCTTTCTAATTTCTGATACTCTGACAGTGTTTTTCTCTTTTGACTTGATCTTAACAGCTCATCTTAGTTGCTTCTAACACTGCAGGGACTACATGGCTGTGCACCAGATTAATGTTAATGATAAAAAGTTCTGAAGTCTGAAAGTAACTAAATGGTCACCTGCAACTGGGGGAGAATGTTGTTCTTTAGCTCAGGGGAAAAAAAAAAATAAAAAATCTGGATTTGGACTGTGTAAAGATTAACAATAAAATTAAAAAAAAAAAAAAAAAAAATTCTATCAGAGCAGTTCTGAAAAAAATCCAAAATCTAAGTATAGTAGTTTTGAAAACTACTGCTTTCACTTCTTGTTTTATCTGCAAATGTGGAGTCCTCCCTGGAAGACAAGATAGACCTTCCAAGGATTTGAATTCATATAGTATATGAAAAGGCAAATGAAGAATTAATTATATATCTATAAGAACAAGAATGCCAGAACAGTGTTATCTTTACAGGGAAAAAATGTACATATGTTGCTGAATTTAAATACCCAGAAAAGTGATCAACACCTCCATGCTGCTTCTGACTTTTAGAATCACAGAATCATCAAGGTTAGAAATTACCTCATCAAGTCCAACTAAATATTGTCAGGAACATTGAACCATGTACTGAAGTGCCACATCTAGATATTTTTTACACACCTCCAGGAATGGTGATTCCACCACTTCCCTGGGCAGCCTGTTCCAAGGAATAACCACTCAGTAAAAAAAATTTTCCTAATATCCAACCTAAACCTCCCCTAGTGCAACTTAAGCCCATTTCCTCTTGTCCCATCACTAGTCACCTGAGAGAAGAGACCATCTCCCACCTCACTACAACATAATTCCAGGTAGTTGTAGAGAGTGATAAGGTCTCCTTTCATCCTCCTCTTCTCCAGACTAAACAACCCCAGGTTCCTCAGGCACTCCTTATAAGACATTTTCTTGAGACCTTTTACCAGCTTTGTTGCCCTTTTCTGAACTTGCTTCAGCACCTGGATGTTTTTTGTACTGTGGCACCCAAAACTGAATACAGTACTCAAGGTACAGCCTCACCATTGCTGAGCACAGGGGCATGACAACTTCTCTACTCCTGCTGGACATAAAGTCTTTGATATAGACCAGGAAGATCTTGGCCTTCTTGGCCACCTGGGTGCAGGAGGAGAATGCAGAGATTCAACATGGATCAATGTGATCTAAGTTGCCGTCCTTTATTCAAGCACACACAGAGCTCATATATCTTTTCTATATCAGTACACGAGCTACCTTACATTGCTATTGGCTACATGCTCTGTCCACGCACCATACATGCGCCTAATTATCACTAATGATTGGTTAAAGCTACATAGCCATGTCTTCCTTATAAGGCAGTTGTTGACATTCTTACAGTTTCTTATCCTGTTGCTGACTTTCTCGCAGCTTCTATCTTTTTCTAGCAGGCTTCAGCTTACTGTTATTGCAAGGCGGCTCTGCCTTCACATGTCTCTACTTGCCCTTCAGGCCTGATTATATTAGTGCAAGCCCAGACATGTCAAGGCAACACTGAGTCTGGATGGGCCACATGTCCATTCTTCTCAAGATGCATTGCTACACCTGGGCACACTGCTGGCTCACATTCAGGTGGGTGTCAATCAGGACCCCCAGGCCCTTTTTCTCTGGGCAACTTTACAACAACTCTTCTCCAAACCTGTGGTATTGCTTGGTGTTGTTGCCACCAAAGTGCAGTACCTGGCAGCTGGCCTTGTTAAAACTCATTCCATTGACCTCAGCCCATCAATCAAGACTGTCCAGAGCCCTCTGCAGATCTTTCCTACTCTCAAGCAGATTAACACTCCCACCGAATTTGGTTTTGTCTGCAGACTTGCTGAGGGTGCACTAGATCCCCCAGTCCAGATCATCAATAAAGGTATTAAACAAGACTGGCCCCAAAACTGAGAGTATCCCTTTCATTTGGTGAGACTTCCTGTCATGTGGTTCTTCTCATGTGGTGAGGAGTAATTACCAGGCAAATCATGGTGAGACTGGTCTAAGGAAACTGGACTTTGGTCACTCCTCTCCTTTACACCAGGGAAACATCTTGTAGGATATAAAGAAGTGACTTTGCTGACGTCTTTAACTTCCTTTTTACAACAGAAGAATATATGAATTTCTCTACCTTATACTGAGTTTTACAAATCATAGATCATAGGGTGCTCACTTAACACAGACTGTAGTACCTATCCAATCTCATGAGCCCTGTGACACACATTTCTGAGAAAAAAAAAAAGTAAAAAAAAAGTGTCATGCTTTAGGCTGTATGCATGAAGTTTTCATCTGCTGGTTCTTTACTATGACTCCCAGATCACACATTTTCAACACAGTTAAATCCTGTTATGAATTTCCAAACAAACTGTGTCTGCCATGATGTTTTTGGTGTAAAACAGAAGATCCAGCATTGCACAGCAGCCAGGGAGTGTCTGCCACAGGTTGTTCATTGTGGCTGCTCTCCATGGTTCATCATCTGGTTGATGAGACTTCCTGACTATATGACTTAACATGTCAATAGAGGGAAAATCCTCTCATCAGCTGCCCTATTGTACAGTACATCATCATGGATTAATGTTCTGAAATCTTTATCTAATAAAAGGCATTGACAAGTTGCCTTGTTACTACAGAGCAAATTACTTCAAAAAATGTTTCAAGTTCTTTCCTCGTAAGACTCAGTTATATAGGAAAATTCACCCAATTATCTATGGGAGAAGTCTGGAAGACATTCAGTATGCCATTTTTTTTGCATTGTGATACTGGATAAACAGCAAACACTAGCCCGAGGCAACCGCAGTTCTTGTAAGAAGTGCATTTTCCCAATCTGCTTTCCAAGTTTGTTTTTTTTTTTCTAGTTCTCTTTGGAAAGTTGAATGGATCTTACATCTCTAGGGAGCAGCTTTCTCTTGTGAAGCCGTAGTTGAACACAGAGACCATCTATTTTTCTGTTATGTCTGCTATGATGTTTTCAGATTGATAGACTATAATGTAAAATCAAAGTGGACCACTCTAGAACATCCAGCATGATTTTCCCATAATGAAGATTTTAAAAGATCATAACTTGCTATATGACTGTTGTGTCAAGTAAAGTCATCTGTTTACTAAACTTTCTTTTGTGATTTTTTTTTTTTTTTTCATAGTCAGATCAACATTTGCTATTGCACTGTGGTTTACCACTACATTATACTCTTGCTGCTCCAGTTTAGTCACAATCATTAGTTGATAAACTCCATTACAGATGCCTTTATAAGCATCTCCATGGTGAGGCTGAAAATCTAGGTCAATTTTTTCACTGAAAAGTGAATCAAATTTCTTTCTGATGGTATTGGAAAGCATGATAGGGAAAAACTCTGCTATATATTCTGGTAAACTTTGATACACTCCTAAACTTTGATCAGCATTACTAACAACTAGCATGAAATGACACACTTCTGTCTGCAGCAGCTACTAATAAATGCTCATCCAGCTAATGCTTTGTTACAGGTTGGAGCTTATCAGCTCTAGGAACCACATGACACTCGTTTACTTCCATGTACTTCCAAATTGTCTCATCTCTATGACAGTGTCACTATGTATGAATGTGAGACAGAATTATCCCCATAAGTCTTATGGGGGAATGACATAAGTAAATGAATATCACTGAAAACATGGATTAAACCAGTCCTAAATAAGGTGTTAAAAATCCCTTGCTTCCTGTGCAGTTTCAGCAACTTCCCTCTTTTATGCTCTTAGTCTGAATATCTTTACAAAAATAACATTCCTGTGAGGCCAGTGTTTCTGGACAGGAAATCACTATCTAGCATTCATACTGCTTTATGGAGGGAAGCAGAATAGGTTTTGGATTTCCTTAATTTCACTTTTAATACTAGTCCTTGGGCAAGTGGTGCAGGACAGGACTGTTCTGCCCTACATTTGCAAAATTTTAATCTTCAGTCAGTCCCGTAGGAACAAATAGATGCATCTAAAATATTTGCTCTTACTCAAAATGAAGAAAGATTGCACAATCAGAATTACTGACACATCTGATGCTCCCTAGGTTTTAGGATAATCTTTGGGTCAAGCAGGAAGATTTTCTTCTATTTCTGCCCTCACTGAAGGTGCCATGTTAGGCAAGGAGCAAATCACTGTACCTCTGCTTCTTCTTTCGTAGAATGGGTTTAAGGCAATCTCCCTGATATCCTTTGTGACATTCTTTGAGGTCTTCTGATAAAAGGTGCTAAAATAAGCACTATGTATTATTCATATATTAATTCACTCTGGCATATTGGTTTCAGGAATCCTCATTTAAGTGCACTGGGAAATCAACATCAAAGAAAGGCAGAGCTTCACACAGTGAATACTCTCAGCAGTGGAGTAAGCCAGTCTTGACACAGCTCTGAAAAGCAAATAAAAACTGAGCAGAGAAACTCTGTGACCAGAGAAAGAACCAAAAAAAAAAAAAAAAAAAAAAAGGCCCTATAATAACTTTCCTACTGCTTTTGGGTCAGCCTTGTACAGCTTAGTAGCAAATTAGACCCTGTTAGGTCAGCCCAAAATGTTTATAGAGATAATTTAACCAAAACAGTGATAGTCCTGGACAAAATATTAAGGGATTAAAAGTCTGAGTTCCTTGGCTTTCAACCTGAATTTTTGGGTGGAATTACATCTTAGAGAGTTTTGAGATGCTGTTTTTGTCTTTTAGTCTTTAAAACATCTTGAGTTGGCCATCCAAAAAATGACTACTCCAAAGACCCACATCACATCTGAGATTGTGGAACAAATTATCAATGCAAGAGTTTTTTAAAAAACTCTTCCTCATTCATTCACCAGAGCTTTCCCTTTGGAGCATTTATTTAACCATTTTAAAACCAAATTTTTATATATATATGTATGGTGATATATTTTGGTATTTTCCCCATTTCTGTTTAGCATTTTGAAAGACTGTTTTCATATATGCATATAAAAACCAACTCAGAACTCTGTGTGTGTAAGTAGAATTTCACCAAGCAGAACCAAGATGTTCCCCTAAAAACTTTACAGGATAATTTCTTATAATGAACCCTGAAGCTCAAACTGAGTTCTGTAAACAAAGGCAGTATATGTGCACTGAGGGAAGACAATTCATAGTAATTTTGTCAGCAAAATTGTTACAGTAAAGGCCTAAGCAACACTTCATCTACCTGTCACTTGTCTTGAAAGGGCAGATTACTTTTTCCTCAATCTTGGCACATCCAATTAAGGTAGACTTACAAGCCAGGCAGGTGTAAAGTGCAAGCCAGCACTTGTTCACATTAGCAATTATCAATGGAAAAAATACATAAGTGCTGAGGCTTGGCACAACAGTTACCCTGGCAACCGTTAGCACTCAGAGCCTCAGCAGAGACTAACATGACAGTTTGACATCTTTTGCCATAAAAAAGATGATGGCATCCTCTCTTTCTCTCTTTGTTTTTTTCCCTTCCCCTCTTCTTGTGCTGTTTTTCCAAAGATCTTGGCGGTGACCCTGTCTTCTTTAACTCTAGACACTCACCTACCAGTGTGTAGGGCACCCAACCAAGCTCTCCTGTTTTGCATTTTCTGTGGGAACCAAGTGTGTTTACTTTTTACCTGTCCAAGCCCTAAGATTAGGAAAGAAGGGTAGAGAAGCTGCATTAGTGCTATTGACCCAAGATAACCAGAGAACTTCTGGCCAAGATAAGTTCACTCAATGTTATCCTTTTTTTATGCTGATATTCTGGAATATCCAGTAAGGCACAACATTCATCTGCCTGAAGATACGGGCTCTTCTCACTTAGGCATGGACCTTTGCAAACAGTTCTTTCTTTATTCACTAACTTCTCAAAAAGGAAGAGAAGGGAAATTATGTGTATTTTGTGTATAAGGGGAAAAAAAAAGCATCCTGTGTTCTACCAAGGAACTCAATCTAAGCAAGCTCTGCAGAAAGTGTAACTTTAGAACATACCCAATTGCCCAGTCCTTGAGGATAGATGAGCTTGAAGAACTCTCAGTATCATTTAGCATTAGGTCTTGTTCTGTGGGATGCTTGTGAACTAAATTGTTTGATTTTATTGACTCAGCTGCTAATAATGTTATTTCTATTTGTCATTTTTATATCAAATAAAGAGTGATAGGCCTGCATCTAAACTTTGTTATCTAATGATTATTCCATTGAAGTTGACTTTCCCTTTGCTGTTACTTGGGAGTGTTTTCTTTTCATTATTTTTAACATCCCTTTTCTAGGTAGTCTTTTGACATCCATTGTTTTATTTCAGTCTTACTTTGTCTTTAAATTTGTTCACATCTTTCAATTTAAAAAAGTTAAATTAAAATCTTGAAGTTCTAGATCTCACCTAATGTTATTTTCAATGCCTTATGTTCTTTCTTCTTTTTCCCTTCATGCAGATCATTCCTGTCCTTCAGCTCATCATGTTCTCACTCACTGCCATCTCCAAATGGAGAGGAGTGGAAGGAACAGGAATCTGAGTACAGAAGAAAATGTTTCTTGCTGAAACTGGGCTGATAGTCTGATCCTTACTCTTAAATTCTAAATGAACTGAATGCATACTCTGAAAGATATGCAGAAAATTAAACATCACCCAGTGTTTACAAGACAATTCTGCATTTGCTTATTATTGCATATGCTGCACACTTAGACCTCACAGATTTCAAAAGAGTAGGTTTGGACTGTGGAATAACATTGACCTGAAAATGCAAGATGTGGAGCCAAATCTCACTGCCTACATTTCTGTGATCTGTTCCCATGGGCAAACAGAATCCATGGTGCAACTTCAATTCTGTCAGCAGGATGAAGGCATAATAAGAAAAGTAATAAACATTTTACAACATTAAACAATCTTTCACAGCTAGTCAATCTGACAATTTTGACCAGCATTAAATTTACTGGGATGTTTCTAATCATGAACAAGAAACAAAATCATACTTCCTCTGATGCAGTTGCATTGATTAGAAGGTTGAACCAATAAACATTATTACTACTTTCAGATTCTGGGACTAACAGAAACTTATTCCTTTCCCTTCTATTTTGTGGACTGCATTGCAATCTCTTCCACAACAATGTAATTTAATTTAAAAATCATGATGTTATAAGTACTTGAGAAGCAGTTACAACCACTCTGTCAGAGAAAGGTCATGTTAACATAAATATTGAAAAGAATGATAATTAGGCAAGAAAAACAGCAAAACACATTAAAGAGAAATGAGGCAATTTTTAAATGTTAACATCTCAATTCAGAAATGTTTACTTTACATTTAATGGTTCTATTTTCAACGAGCATTCCAATAAAAAAAATTACCGAGCAAAATTATGGAAGAGAATTACAACCAAAAATGACATTGTGTACATTTTACCATGTTAAGAGAAAATGAATTGACCGAACCTTGTTAAACATAACAGAATTCTAATAGTGCAAGCATAGTATACTGCAGAACTAAACTACTCTCTTATTAAGAGGAAAGTACTTAATCTTTTGATGACAGTTCATAATATAAAATTCTGAGCATTTAAAATAGTTGCAAAATATTTAATTATTTCTATGAATTATTCAACCCATATCAGGTTAGATAAAGGTAAGAATATCACAGCAATGTTAGCAATTTCATAGCCTGAAATACATTGTGGCTGCTTCTCATAATATTGTTTTCCACATAATCCAGCCTTGATATCAAGATACACACCCTTAATGACACTTCTAAAACTCCCAAACAGGCTAAGCTTTTCCTTGTTTCAGGATGACTTGCAAATGACAGTATATGCTTTTCAAATTTAATTTTGAGAGATGTTTTTATCTTAATTAAAGATATTGCAAGAAACCTTAAAACTTTTAGCAAAAGATTCCAGATTTTATATAAACTCAGCTGATTTTTGTATTTTTTCCTTTTCTTCTCACAGCTGTTACTATTTGAATATGTTAATTTTAAAAGATACTTTACGGCAAAAAGCTATAATTCCCTCCCAGGAAAATATGAATCCTTCCAGTTAGGATTGCAATCTATTTAGGCACCACAATGAGATTTAGATTGTCACGACAATGCAGCAGTAGCATGATATAGTTCCTGAAACAAGATCATTGTAATACAGCTAAACAGGGATGAAACAGTGAGAGGATTACAAGGGCCACAGAGCAATATAGAAATGGCCTTGAAACTTAACTTTTTTTTTTTGTTTTATTCTCAGTGCCTTTGCCATGTTATAGAGCCACACATTTTATCCTGCATAATTATCAGGTCAAGGAAATACTTCTGGTTTTATTTATTTTTGAGTCAAAGGGAAGGAGGAATTGGTAACACAGAAGTCAGATGTTAGGAAGAATTAAGACATTGTGAGAAGTGACACATTTAACTAAGAATTTCTTCTTTAATTACAGCCTCCTACATTCTTCTTTAAAATGCAAATGAATCCACTTAAGTGAATTTTCTTTAAAAGGGCTGTCATGTGAGACCACCCTTATTTGCAGAGACCTGAGAACCTGAAATTCAAAAAGGGAATGGCAGAAGACGTTTCAGGAAGTTTAGAGCTTCAAATGTTTATTAAATACCCTGACTAAAAATGTCTTCCTGTGGGTTTCATTCCTGAGGTCAGTACCTCTTGCACTCATGCAGCACATCTGCCAACAATGTGATATCAGGAGACATCAGTGTGGGCATCGCAACAGGAGCATGAGAAAGTTGCTTGCTGCTGTTGTAAACATCAGAGCCATGATTCTAGAAAGAAAAATCCTCAATATCAGAAAGTCCATCACCCTGTAACACTTCTTACACTTTTCTCAGCAAGATTTTACATCCAAATTTTACCCAAGAAGGGGAATGAAATTTTAACAAATGTGAACCAACAGTAGCAGGAGCAATACAAGTCATATCAAAACTGTGGCTACATTATTATATTCCTTGGTACAAATATAGTCACTTATCCAGCGTTCACCATTGAGAGTATTGTTTGGTCAGTTTTCAGGAAACCTAGAGACAAAACTGTTGTGATTTCTGTAAATAGGCTATTATTTTCCAAGCAAAAAAGCTGATATTTGCTTTTGACCAAATTATGTCTCGTGGTAAAACATCATCTGCAGAAAGTTTAACAAAATTGTACTTCTGCAAAAGAAATTCAGTCTCAGCATTAATGGTACTGCGAAATAGGGTAGAAAGTCTGTCCCTGGGAAAAACTGGAAAAGCAAAGCTTAGTAGAAAATAGCATAAAAATAAGAGGGTGTCAAGAAATTATTCCTAGATAACCAACACAAAGGATGAAAAAAGCCCCATTTCTAGTCTATGTTTTGGGCCTTTCTGTAAACCTCTCTGGCGGAGATGCCACAGCCTCCCAGGAAACCCAGTTGTGTTTTGCTTTCCCGTTAGAAAGTTCTCAAAGAAATTTAATCCAGATGTATCTGATGCAGTTGAAGCTTTTACTTCTTACTCTGCTCTATGAGGACAAAGAGAATGTTTTATTCATTTTCCCTTTGAAGATCTCTTCTGCATATTTGGAGATGATTACACTGTCTTCCTTCAGTCTTCTCGTCTCTAGACTAAACAGTCTCAGCTCTTTCAGGGATTGCACTGATTTCATAATGTTTAGTTACCATTTTTGGAATTTCAACAAACTCGACAGATGTATATGATACTACATTGACCCAACAGTGTCTTCAAAATGTAAATATGATTTACACACTAGTATTTGTTGATTCTTGCAGAGGAAATTCCTGTTGACTAATACTGATAAAAACAGAAAGGATCAAATTGTGTCAGCTGACATGAGGAACACTGTCCAGAGATTTACTATACCAAATTAGTGAAGCAGAATTATTTTAATTACTTATCAGAGGTCAGCCCTTTGGGTGTTATCATTCCTTAGCATAAAAATGTCTGATGACCAATATACGTGAGATTTTTAAAAAATGAACAGTTCTAGGTGTTGCTTTTGTGTATCCACTTGTTTCTGGCATAACAATCATCACAAAAATTCTTGAATTGAAGATATTATCAGCATATAACTCTCTCCTGAGAACTGGGCTGGAGTGATGATATGGACCCTTAAAACCTTAGCTTTTATGCCTATTTTAAAATCAGGATTTGGTGTCTGCACAAGCCATTTGATATGGGGAAGTAGCCTTTTTCAAAGGGGATTGACTATGCACGTAGCAACTTAAATCTGTGAAAATGAATCAACCGAGTCAGCTGCCGATGACTGCAAAAATAGTCTGGATGCTGTTTACTGTTGCCTTTTCAAGCAAGAGCTTGAAATTAGGAGAATTATAGCAAAACTGTCATTGAGGACAGATCAACTGCCCAGAATTTGCAACACAAACTTATTCTTATCCCTTATGCAGGAGAAAGATAAGTGGGGAAAAAGAAAAATTAACAACCATAAGAGTTCTACCAGCTGCATTTTATTCTTATTTATTGTTGCTATTTATTTATATATATTTAAAAGCTTAAAGGATTTGTTAACTATGCATCAAGCTAACCCATACAAATGTATGCTTTATTGCAGCCACTACAGCTTTTAATATCATGTATTATTATTCTCTTAACACCTAGAAACCAGTATCATGCTTTAATGGCCCACTGTGTAAGTCTTTGTAAGAGCAAGTGAGAGAAGAGCAGTTCTGCCTCAGAGGGCACACAGCATAGGATTTTTAAAAGATGAACCATGTGACCAGACAGACATCAAAAGGGACAGATAGGGTGACAAGGTGATGTAAAAGTCAGTACATTTGCTTGAAGAAGCAAGTTTTGCAGCAGAGATAGGGGTGTTGGTGCAGAACTGAGTACAGGGAGAGGTCTTGCTCTTCCTTTGCTTCTTCGTGCTTTGTGTCAAACCTGCTTGTTACTTTGTGGCTTCAGATAAAGCCCTATCTTGTGACTGGCTCTTCCTGGGCTCCTCACTATACCTGCACAGAGATAGCAATGGAATGAAGGCAAATTATTTCCAGTGGAGACAAGCTCTGTGTTTACCTAGCAGCACTGTGGAGTCTTGCACAGCCAGAGGAAAACATTGATACAAATATGTTAGATTAAAATTACTAGCATCCGTCTTGTGCTGTGAGCATCTATTCCCTAAATGAAAAAATATAGCATCAGCAAGGGACTACAAAACCTCCACAATCTTAAAAGATCAATGAAAAAAAATAGAAAACAATGTCTAGCTGGTTAACAAATGTAGGATGGAAAAGCAAGCACTCTAGCTGAAACACCTTGTAGAAGATGCCTGTCATCTGCTCCATTTTTTCCCACTGTGGAAGTTCTAGCCTGGATTCCTCCTGTAAGTCTGTCATGATGCAAAAAGAGATGATTTATTAGCTACTTTTGACCTAAGTCTTTGTAGGTTAAAGCTAGCATCCTGGTTTCCAACGACTTTCACAAAAATGTGTATTCCCTGCTTTATAGTTTCTGATGTAAAGTCTAGTCTCATGGCAGATCTGTTGGTTTCTGTTCAGTATTTTATTCAAATGGATTTTGTATATGACTATGCATATTCTGAAATTGTCTCCTACCTCAATAAGCCATCCCAGGGTCTGAGATCAGCTGAACTGGTTTCAGAAATAGACAGAAAAAAAAGATAGTAAACGTTGGTAACTTGTGTTCTCAAAGGACTGACTCTCAGCTATGGAATTTAATCTACGTCATCACCCCTCTTACCTCTCCCCAGCACGGGTTCCTATTGAACAAAATAGCTAAACACTTAGTGAACTGTTGTTTAATTATACCCACTGTATTCTAACTTTTAGGATCCATCCCTCTGATCAATGAGAGAGAGGACAATATGAAACAACAGGCCCGTGAGATCTAATTGGCCAACAATTAAACTTTTAAAATATCATCTGTGGTCTGAGGGCTATTACATGTACTTGGCTGAATAGCACCAACTACGGATAGTACGTTCTGATTTGGGGGTTTTCCCCCCATAGGAAATGTTTGGCCTACATACTCTTATCAAAAATAGCGTGCTGCAAATGGTGGTTGGGATTTTCCATCCTATTGATCATGCTGCCTCTAGAATTCAAAAGTATAGGGCTGACAAGACTTTCATTTGTTATATATGTTTCTCATGTTGAATTCTGCACTCTTGAAGGTTTATGGAGCTGAGGTAGGTAAAAAGGTACACAGCATATTGCTATTTGATTTTGCTTAAGTCAAAAGAGTCCATGGTTCTCTGGAAACTAGACATGAATTTCAGATATCCAAAGTTAGGTGTTCACATGCAGCATTTATATGAAGACAAGCTGTATAACCCATATTCTACAGACATCAAAGTGATAAACTCTCTGGGGTTGGTATTCATCTCCTCAAGCACAGTCCAAAACATATCAGTAAGGTAATACCCTGGACAACTCAACAGTCAATTTGTAATTTAGACACCTAGTGCCATTTGAGATGTTCTGGCCTATTGCATCCGATCTCAAACATCCATTCCAGAAATGTGGAGATATCGAATATACCCTGTGATTTCAGAACTGGAAATCATGTTGATACTTACACTTAGACATGCGGATTGTGTCTTGTTGATTGTATTGACAATCTTCATTGACTGAAATGATAAATATCTAGCATACAGGTAGACTCTTATCTACACTAGAGATACATGACAAACCTGAAAGTAGTTAGCTGAATCTGAAGCTACACTAGGTGATAAAGAGAAACTGCTTTAGTTTGTTGTTGAAAAATAAGCCTCAACTTGATTGAAATGGACTGCTGTTTACCAGCTGAACATCTGAACAACAACTGAAACTAAATGATAACACAGAAATTAAAAATGTCAGTGCAATGCAAAATGTTAGATAGACTTGGATGATATCTATGAATAACATTATCAAAGCATCAGTATTAACCTGAGGTGCTTAAAATTAAACCAGAGCCTATGAAACTGTGACCAGTCCAGAGACAAAAAATCATCCAAAGCCAAATGAAAATAATGCAACATATATTGGATGCTGCCTAGAGATATAGTTACTTGTCTGACCTTGCTATGTCCTTGAAAATAACTGCAGCAGAAGGTGACATAAAGGCTGTTTGGGAGGAAGATGGTATTAAACTTGAAATCTCAACCTGTCAAAAGCTTTGCTGCCAGATGAACGTATAATTTTCTCTAGAAAGGCACCTTTTTAGAACAATTATGCCTACCCCAGGATTTTTGTTTTTTCAGTGAGAATGTACACTATTAGCCTAGGTTGAATACCTGATATTTGGAGCGTGGCAGGATGAATATCACCCTAAATTAGAGATGTGGCTTTAAATTCCTCACTCTACTTAGAGCATCTAATTTAGGGCTCAATCCCCATTTCAGTGGATAACAAGTATGCTAGTTCCTTAGAGGATTTAGGTGTCTGCTCCTTTGTGTTCCAGTTCATTGTCCAGTATAGATAATCTGTCAGATAAAACTGTCTCTACCTCACAATGGTATTGTAAAGTATAGTAATGCATATTGAGAAGAATGGACATGTGGCCCATCCAGACTCAGTATTGCCTTGACATGTCTGGGATTGCCCTAATACAATCAGGCCTGAGGGGCAAGTAGAGACATGTCAAGGCAGAGCCAGCTTGCAATAACAGTAAACTGAAGATGCTAGAACAAGATAGAAACTGTGAGAAAGTCAACCACAGAAGAAGCTGCGAGAAAGTCAACAACAGGATAAGAAACTGTAAGAATGTCAACAACTGCCTTATAAGTAAGAAGTGGCTGTGTAGCTTTAGCCAATTATTAGTGATAATTAGGTGTATGGACAGAGCACATAGCCAATAGCAATGTAAGGTAGCTCATGTACTGATATAGAAAAGATATATAAGCTCTGTGTGTGCTTGAATAAAGGTCTTCAACTTTGATCAGATTGGTCTGTGTTGAGTCCATTTTGAAATCTCACGCAGTAATGGATAAATATAAAAACATTGCTACATACATAAAGATTAAGCTAATGGGAACTACCTTGGCATATTAGCCAGGTGGCATCATGAATTAATATGAAAATCAATGCAAATATCAAAATAGAGTATATTTTAAGCTGGAACTTTTTTTTTTTTTTTTTTTTTTGTGTTTTGGTTTTGGTTTTGGTTTTTTTTTGACATCTGCTGGCTATGACAGAAAACAAAGATATGCTTTAACTCTTTATTCTCATCATCTTGAACATTCTTGCACACTCTATTCTCATTACTGTAAAATCTCAACAACAACTTTAGATTTACTGACTACTTAAACTTCTCTGCCTAGCTAATCATTTAAAACTGCTGTCATTTTTACTCCTTTTTTGTGCCTTAATTTTGGGTCACATGCCATTTTTGAGGCATCTGAGAGAGACTAGAAGGGAGACAATGTTGCATCTTCTAAGACCAGACCTATAGCCATTTCAGAGGTCTGTATTATCTTGTGACTTTAACAAGGTAGTTCCATCATATACCCTCTTTATTTCCCCATATCTGCACTGGGGTGCATTAAGTAGAGTGTGCCCAGCAAATCAAGGATGGTTCTCCTCCCCCTCTACTCTGGCCTAGTGAGATTTCACCTGGAGTATTGTGGCCAGTTCTGGGCTCTGCAGTTCAAGAGAAAAAGAGATTTACTCGAGAGAGTCCAACAGAGGGCTATGAGGATGATTAAGGGGATGGAACACCTGCCTTACAGGGAAAGGCTGAGAGACCTGGGGCTTTTTAGTTTGGAGAGGAGAAGACTGAGAGGGGATCTAATTAATATCTATAAATACATAAGGGCTGGGCATCAAGAAGGCAGGGACAACCTCTTTTCACTTGTGGTGCATTGTGATAGGATGAAGGGCAATGAATTCAAGCTGGAGTACAGGAAGTTCCACCTCAACATGAGGAAACTTCTTTATTGTAAGATTTATAGAGCACTGGAATAGAATCCCCAGAGAGGTTGTGGAGTCTCCTTCTCTGGAGACTTTCAAGACCTGTCTGGATGTATTTCTGCATGATCTGCTCTAGTTTTGTCCTGCTCTGGCAGGGGGATTTGACTCGATGGTCTTCGGAGGTCCCTTCCAATCCCTAACATTCTGTGATTCTGTGATATCCTTAGTGAGGCATGCAAATGTTTGCCAAAGAGATTTCCTATTTTCTTTACTATTTTCCTTAGAATTACAGAGCCTAATACATTTGACACCCAGGATTTCAACAGTTTTTAATCAGTCTAATTGCCTTGTTATATGATCTTAGGCAATAAGAGATCTTTATAACCTCTTAATTTCCTTCAAAAAAAAATCTACATTTCTCTGTGTTACCATAACTGGTCCCTCTTTTCTGAATACTAATAAATAGTGGAGGCCCTCAGTTATGTCAAGCTAAATTTTATTTGTGTCCTTCAGAGGTAGGGCAAAACAGGATTTTGCAGTATTTTACTGATAAAAGATAATATGTCCAAGAGATGACATTTTCCTACTTTACATATAGAAAGTCTGAAAGTGCGTACAGTATTCTGGTACTCTTTGTACTTATTCACCTAGGTAGACTGTGTTGGACCAAGACATAAATGGGGCTCACCACCACAGAATGGTATATTCTCTCCTCTATCATTATTATATGTTTGGAATTCAACAACACAGATATCTCAAAGACTGCCACACAAGTCTGTGCATTTTTTTTGTCCATCTCATAACACATTGTTCACAAAACACCTAAAAGTATACACATGGTAGAGATGCTAAATTTTCTATTTAGTTGATCAGTGGTGCAAATTTAAAGCACACTGTCATAAATCACATATATTTCTGGAATTATGTTTCTGGGAATTGTTTCAACAAAAAGGTAAAAATCTTGCATATAGCCAAAAAGCACAAATAAAGAAGAGGAAAAAACCCCACAACAATAAAATATCTCCAACCCTAATGCATTTTCCAACTTTGTTCTCCAAAATTATTACATCTTGTTTTAGTTTTGTATTGGAAAGCAGTGGACTTGAGATGGATATACCCAGATCAATTCCCAGTCCCTCCCTTGTGACTGGGTTGTGGGACTCCTTCATACTTCTGTTGTGGGACTGCTTCATTCCTTTGTTGTGGGAACGCATTTTTTTAAACATATGTCCTGGAGGGAGATAAAGGCACAATAAGAATAGAACCCACACCCAACCGAGGTAGACAAATGCACATTTCTGGGGTAATTTTCTTCTTCCATTCATCAGGACATTACAAGCTTTGAGTGGTTTTAAATTTATCAACTTTCATACTTTATTTCCAAGCTTTTCCTCTGTGAATGGTTTGCTTTCTTGGGGATTTCATCTTGCGGTAGATCTGTTTTCCACTAAAATCACTGTGCTGCTGCCATGTGAGCTTGCCTTACTGCCCTCCAGGGAACCCTCATGGAAGAGAGGTTTGCCTAATGCCTTGTCAGTGAGAAGATCTTCATTTGATGTTCATGGCTTAATAGACACCAGAAAATTCACTCTGAGATCAGTGAGGTGCATGTTCTCTGCTATGTGCTGGAGTGTGGATTGAGGCTGATGGTCTCCTCCTGTGATTAGAGCATTTATGATGCCTTCTTCTCATCTCTAATAAGGACTGCAGTACTTGTTTAAGGACATAAGAGCAGCAAGATTCATAGTCTATTTTGTTAGTTCAACTGATGCTGTCAGAACAAAAAGCTATCTTTCAAGTTGCATGCCCACTCTTTAGATCTGATACAGAGGAAGCTAACTTTAAAATAAATACAGGTAAAGATAAAGATTAATCACAGTGACTGTAAACTGTTAAACAGTGTGAACAAAAAAATGAGTCCTGCCTATGAAAAGCAATGAGAGCAGGAAAGAATGGGATAATGCCAACTACTGATAAATATCAATAAAATCAGGTATGATATGGGAAAGGATAAGTGGATGATGATTTTAAATTATTTCCTCCAACAATGTAACCAGGGTGGAAGCAATAACACAAAGGCACGTTAGATTTAAAAGTGAGCAAAAGGAGATACTTATTCATGTAGCATGCTTACAATTAAAAGCTTTCTTATGACAGAGTAAAAAAGTGTAATGGAGTTATGCAGACAAGAGAAATTCATGTAGCTATTCGAGATTAGAGTTTGGACACAATCTCTTTCTTTTGAAGTGTCTAGTTGCTGACAGCCAAAGCTGGGAAGGTAATAATCCCTCTGTACATGTCCTGTTTCTCATATTCATCTTTAGGTTACTGTTACTGCCTGCTTCAAAACACAGGGTTTTGGCTTGATGAGTCTTGTGGTTTGATATAGGGTGATGGCTCTCATGTTCTTCAGTTAATAATTACAGTTAACAAAACAGTGACAGTAACAGAACATTGACAATCTCTAGCTCTAAAGTGCTCCTTGTAAGTGTGAAATGTCATAATGCAGTGTGCACTCTCATTTTATCTGGGTCATGCAGCAGTACTGGAAAGCTCTCTCACGACCGGGGTACTTGAATACCTAGAAAAGTCAGTTGGTGTAGTTACTCATTTTGCTTGCATATTCTTGGGCTTCTTCTTCTGACTAATTCTGTCAGGCTGGTTAAATCTGCATTTAACAGACACATCTTAAGTTAACCACAGAAGATGCATGCCCCCTCCAAAGAGTAATTCTCTGTAGATGGTCTGCTGTGTTGAAAAATGCAATTATCTGAAAATCGCCATGTGAAATAAGCATATCCCCTACAGTAAAGGCACATCACTGAGCAAAGAAAGGATGTGTCTTTCCAAGGGACAGGCAAGGTGGAAAAACAAAAGGAAGATAAGGATACACCACCACTGGGAGCGAGGGAAAGACTCTAGTCTAGTGATAGTAATGAAAAAGAATTGAAATTATTTTCCATAAACTACATGCACAACTGCAGTGAGGTATTCTGGCAGCCATCTTTCTGCCTCCTTCTTTTCCTCCCACCCACCAAGGTCACTGTGTCACTGATGGCAGCCACAGGTAGTGTGGCTGAAGCTTATCTCCAATTTCTTGGTCACTCCTTTTGGCCCTTGTTGCTGTAGCTCTAACGACACATTTTCCCCACTTTCAAGTCTTTCTACTACCTCAGCAAGTGCTCTTCCTAAATGATGTTTACAAATATATGTAGCTACCAGCTACAGAGAATTTTAACTTTTTTTTTTTTTTTTTTTTTTTTACTGAATAGTCTTGCTCCAATTTTGTAATTGAAGAATTAATGAGAAATTTCTTTTAATTTCTTTTCATTAGCACTTTTCACTCTGAAAAATTTGAGTAACACTTTCAAAGGTGCTTTTCGGTAATGGAGCAGTGAATAACAAGAATTTATTTTCGTTTTCAAAAGTAATTAATAAACAAACAGAAGATGCTTCTTTCCTACTAAATCAATAGATTAATAGAATGTTTTCTTCCTGACAGATTTAAAAGAAATATGTCTTAATGTAATGTTAATTCTCAGAAAATAATAAAAACCACCCCTATTATAGTTACTTGAACTAATGTTACCTGTACAGTAGAGAACTGGGAGCAACTCCTGGACTCCTTACAGGAAAATAGTAGGTGTTGTGGTAATGCAGGGTTGCCTTTGCTTTTTAAAGAATATTTTAAGTGATATATCAGTGTATGAAATATGCTTGTTGAGTAATCAATAGACATTGACGGTAAATTCAGAAAATGTCATCTTATACTTTCTGTGGTTCAGCTGATCGAAATAGAAGTTGAGACAAGGATAATCAGTCAGGTAATATATTTTTTGAAAACTGGAGGGTTTTTAGAGTACTTTCTGTGATTCCTAGAAAAGCGTATGGCAGAGGATGTGCAGCAGGGACTTGCGGTATGGAAAACATGAGGACAAAGGCAGTTCAGGAAGAAAAGAGAAAACAGGTATTTTAGATATTCAGTGATAAGACTTTGATGTTAAATTGCACCAGAAAGAGAGCTTGAAATGAGAAAAAAACCTGGGGTTTTTGCATAGAAATTGTACTGGCATAGCACCAAGAGGTGTTAAAGGGCAGGAGGGAGAGAATACAATCTCTCCAGTCAAAATTGGAATCTTGAAGCAATAACAGGAGGCAATCATGTTCAGTAAACAATTAGGGACAGGACTAAAGATAGACTAAAAACTATTTATAAGCCATATGAACTAGAAAATAGAAACACAAAGAGGAGGAAGAAAGAAAAGGGAACAAATAATGGTGTCCAGAAGAAAGAAAAAATATTAAATAATACAACCAGAGCAATAGAAGTGTGTTGAGGTATGTGGATTATGATTTTTATTTTTTCCTTTTGAAATCCATTGTATACAGTCAGAATAGTTCACATGCTCAGGTAATCAAAAATGTTCCTGAGAAGAGTTTCTAGGAACTTGGTCTAAAGTGACTAACAAAACTTGAAAAAGGAACAGAGAGTACACAGAAAGGTCCAGAAAATGCTGTCACTGGTATGCAGCTATGCTACAAAGGCTGGCACACTGTTAGGATACAAAGGGAAGAAGAATCTTATTCCCATTTGGTATGAACATGAAGGGGAAAAGGAAAACAAGGACTTTGCATTTTGGACTTTTGATTTTGGAAGACTAACTGTTGCAATACCTTCTTGAACTCCATTGTAGGACCAATAGCAAAACAAATCAGTTATCAGGTGAATAGAAAAATTTCATTAAAAAGGAAGATATAATGCTCCACTCTGAGTTCAACTTGCTTTCTTTGTATATTAAAGTACAAAGCAAAGCAGCAGTGAAAAACAAACAAACAATCCACAACATATTTTGAAGTGGAAAAATCTAAGTACTCCGATGCATCCAAACTGAAACCTTTGCACTCACCAGTGCACCTCTCCCTCTATGCACTGCCCTTGCCTTCATCCCTAACCTCCTAGTGTTTATTTTAGAGCAAAACATTATAGGCAACAGGAATTCCTCTGAAATAACCCAAAGCAGCTCCCTACTTGCTTCTTTATGTCTCCAACACTCCCTGGAGATGTCCAATGTTCTCTTCTCATGCCATCAGGAAGCCACACAACTAGTCAAAACTGGTTCCGCTCCAGTTCCCAGATGTCTGGATCTGCTCAAGCCTTAACCTTGAATAGCTTCACATTTCCCTCTACCTTTCTGCAAAATGGGCATTTCATAACCTACGTGTAAAATGTCTGTGAGTGGAGAATACTGCTATTCTTGTGCAGTACTCCTAGATTAGATGTATTGTAGGAGTAAAATGTGATATGTACATGTACACACATATGTGTATGTTGGACTTGATGTACTCATTGCGTACCATAACAAAATACCAGAAGTAATGTATAAATGACAAAAAATAGGGAATATAACTAAAAGGAATCTTTTTTTGCAGATGAATGACCATGGTAATAAGTAACTAGACTAATCAGTGTTGGCTTTTGGACAGGCTTATCTGAGTGTAAGATCTGACTTCCACATTAGAAAATGATGTTAAAATGGGATGTTAAATAATATGGGTTGAGACCAAGGAATCAAGATTAATTTATTGACTACCCTAACAAAAAGCAGCAACAATTATGATTTTTTTTCTATTAAAAAATCATGTCTTACAGCAAAATTTAAAAGTAACCAACCACACCCACTACCAAACCACAAAAACACAAA